>JABFPN010007267.1:0-10506 GCA_022817305.1 Leptoteleia sp. ZL-2020
TTTTCTTTTTTTTTTTCCCCAGTTCGCCTCCTTTTCTTTTCGCTCACAATCGAGACGCGACAGATTCGTCTCGTCGGCGGCCCGTGCTTTCCTGGATGCGGAGGCATGCGCCCTACAAATCGTGGGATTGATGTATCACAGAGCGCAGGTATGCTTGTATTTGCATACACATTACCAGCGGACGTGCTTTTGTGCACTTCTTTTGCGACACGCCGTGATTAGACTATTATAAGCCGATGACGATACGCGGGGAGAGGGAGGGAGGGTGCACGCACCTGCTCCCCGGACACCTTGCCTTTTTTTTTTCTTTTTTTTTCCATCTTCAGAATAAAAGCTCGCGCGCGACTCCCAGAAATTCGCTCGCGTACGTCCGGAATTGTTGTTGCATTTCTTGGAAGCAGATTATTCTTTGTTCTTTTGAGATTTGGTTGTTTATTGTTCTCGATGAAGTGTGTACGTTTACGTTGTTTTTGCTAGATTGCACTTTTTTGGTTTTGGAGAGATCTTGGATGGTGCAGTGAGAAGAATTATTTGGGAAGATTTATTAGCGTTTTAGATAAATGGTCTTTATTGAGATGATTTATGCATTTTTTTTTTGTATAAGTGCTGGAAACAGTCGGTGTAATTTATATCGTATAGTGAAATAATTTTAATATTTTGTCGTGGAATAATAGAAATACTTGTACAAATCTGTAAAATAAGAATCGTTTGCTGTGAACTGTAGTAATTTTGGCAAAGAAATTTTTCTCATTGCACGAGTGTTAAAATCTTGTTCTTATTTTTATTGAGCTTTTATTTTTATTCAAGGTTTGTGTTGGAATAATTTAGAGTGGGTTTAAATTAGGGGTAAACTGGATTGGAAATATAAAAATTAAAATCAAGTTTTAATATTGTGGTTTTTCTGTGAAGATATAATGAATTGTCAGGGTTGTAAAGGGGTAATATTATAGTTGACGGTTGTAATCTCAGGGAAATGGAGTTGAATCTTTGTGTCTATTATTTATTAACAGCATATCAATATTCAAATATGTTTTATAATTATCAGATATATAAATATAACAGTTAGCATTGATTAGTATTTAAATAAAGTATTTTATATACAATACATTTTACAATATTCCCAAATTCTTTTTCATGTGGTATTATTTTAAATTTTGCACCGAGAAAGAACTTTTCGAAATTCATTGAAATCGGAGGTTGTTTTTAAAATAATATCCATAAACTTCGGTGAAACGAATAACTGGTGTTGACACCAAAAAGTTCGGCAAAAATTTACCAAACTATGGAATACTTTTTTATATTTAGTCCCCGATGTCAGTGGAATACTGAAAAGTTGACTAATATAAATATAAATTATATTTTTTTCTTAGTATTTCGTTCCATTCTAACGATTGAGGTGAGAAAGTGTATACACGGTAAAAAACAGTGATAAAATTACATTCTTCAAACTGGATTTTAAATATAATTACTTTGTCCTTGTACCTTTCAACTTTCGAATTATTTTAGCATATGAGAATTGTGATAAATGGGTTAACTTTTTGATTTTTTGCTCTCGAAGGCAAAAGTTATATTTGTATTTTTATAAAGTTTTGTTTAAATAAAAGTAAGTTTGTATAAGGATGAATTTCCAATCAGAATTGTCGGAAAATATTCTTTTTTACTCAATGGAAAACTTTAACAGAAATTTTATATTAAATAGTAAAAGTTGTTACATATGAATTTTAACACATGACCAATATAAAATAAAAATCACAGTATCTATTGAAATCGTTAATAAAGAGAAATTGAATTTCTTGTAATATGCGAATCAAATCTAGTTTTACGTTATTTTAGTGTTTTTTTTTATAACCGGGGGGAAAAGTATTGAAATGATAAAAATTGTAATCCATTTTTTATATTCAAATATCTACTCAAATTATTTTTACCAAGATAATTCATTACATAAATCAACTACTCTCTGATCCGACGCCTTTTATATGTTCTAATATTGAATTTCAAGGGAATTCGATGAAAAATTTTCTTCGCTGACAAATTATATAATAACTGAATTTCAGTTTATCCAATGAATTTTTTTCCCTACATCTTCCGATATCCATCAAAACCGGCTTTATCAATTTTACTATCTTTTCATCGTATGGGCGCTTTTTCATTCAATTATTTATTTTTATTCTTACCGTGGGAATAAACTAACGTCTTTTTTGCAAACCAATCTTATTTCGCTTAATTATGATTCTCATAAAAAAATACATTTTCCAATTGTCATTATATGTAATTTTTAGATGATCGATGAAATTCAGTAATTCTTTTGAACCAATAACTTTTAATTTCCTCAGCATTTAAATTACAAAGTGTTCAAATAACTTTTTTAACAAACTGAACAATTTACTTTTTTGTGAAATTAATTTCTTTTTTAATTCAACAACGACAGACATTTTTGTTCTCGATTGAGCAAGAATTTGACCAAGGAGTCAAAAGACACCAAATAAACGAATGAAACTTTAATTTAGCGATTCATCTCTGTTTCTGCATTTACGAAAAAAAATTTGTTCTATTTGGACTTCCACAAAAAAATGCAGCATCAGCAAAATCGACTTCTGAGCGTTCTTTTAAAGATTCACTGCTCTTTTTATTTGGGCTTTCATGACACTTCAAATCAGAGAGAGATCAAAATAATTTTATTTAATTAGATTAATTATTGTCGACGATTGTTTTTGTCATTGATTAATTGCGAAGTATGACGAAATTAAACAAAGTAGTTTTATAGTGAAATTTTACAATTGGTTTTAAGTTATTAAATTTACTTATAAAAGTATAAATATGTGACTCATAGAACATTCATACCCAAGCACTATTTTACTTCCATTATAATAATTTAAAAACTCTCGTTGCAAAATTAGGTTACTCGTTTTGTAATTAATGCATTCATACGGAGACTTGTTACGAGAAAACTTGCATCGTATCAGGGTAATAACAAATCAAAATTTAATAAACTTTTGTTTAATAAATGCTATTAAGATTTTTAATTAATTAGTCTATGCAATTTTAGATAATAATATATTTAGGTATGAATGATTCTCGCTTAAAATTATTGAAAATAATAATACACGATATTTGTTGAATACAAGAGATATTGTTGAAAAGATTTATAATTAATTTAACCATCAGTTTATACTAAGTTAATTAAAATGTCTTATTTTCTTCCATTCTTTCAATTTTATAAATAACGCAAACTGTTACATAAATTAGCAAACAAACCGGAAGGAATATTGAATTGCAAAATATTTATTAAATTAAGGAATTCAATAAATCTATTCAATTGCATTCACTTCTTAATGATTTTAATTAAATTTGTTTAATAATAAAAATGGTTTTCTTTATCTGGATATTTACTCTATATTTTTCATAAGACATATTCTTTCATTAATATACAGAGATACGAACGTTTACGAAACGTTTTATAACTTTTCAAACGTTTCAATATCCTTTTTAAAACAGTTACATAGTTTTATTGACATGTTAATTTAATGTTGTTAAACTTCAATTACTTCCATTAATATAAGTCAATTATTTGGAAAATTAACTGTATTATATTATTTATATGTATTTCATACATTTATGGATAAATAGATTCTAATTCTACACACAGAAAGAAGGTGATTACCAAATCAATTTTTATATTGTGAATATGAGGAACTTTTAAACTAATCCTTAAAATCCTTAAAAATATTTATATCTTCAGTTTTCAAGATGCAAATCTTGAACAAATAATTATTTGTTGAATATTTTTTCTGAACGTGCATTAATCCGTCCTTTTGAAGTAAACGTATTATTTGTAATTGGTGTTCTGAATATTTTCTTAAAGTAGATCAATAAACAAAATAACGATAACTGAAATAACAATCGGATCAAAACGATTAAAGTTTTTCAATAATGCACCCATTGACAAGCTATCGGTTCAAAACTATTGAAAGAGTTAAATACGGCGGAAAATATCATCTGCTAGATCAGCATAAATAACTGTTGGATTAACATTATTTTCAATTTCAATGAAAATATATTTATATATACGGACTTTTATATTGTTAATAATAATATTAATATGTTAAAAAATTAAATTTAATAATAGATCTTGTTTTATTATCGAATATTGTAAATTTTAAAACATACGATAATCTAATTGAAGGGATTTATTTAATCGGGCGATGAAGTTAATCTAAAAGTAAACAGCGAAATAATTAGCACGATCTAAGTATCAGTTATCATAATTAGGATAAGATCTGCAATACCTCTTAGCTATAATATTCGAATGTTTTCTTTATTACTTTTATTTAGCCTCCTTTTCAAATGGTACGATGCCAGAGATTACCTTGTCTTTTGATATATAACTTTGACAGATATCTCCTCGTAGTCTGATAATTTCCCTTGCTCGAAACGACACGCATTTTCGCCGATCTGATACACCTTTTTGGTGAATCAACAAAAATGAATTGCTCCACTTCTCGAATTTATTGTAACTACATTTTCAAAGGAAAATGTATAGAATTACTATTTGTCCTTCAGATCGATTGTTGGCATATATAACTTCTATTAATGAATCGTGACGATTGAAACAGTGGGTTAATAAAAACAAATTTCTTCGTATTGTCCTAATTATTTAATATGACCAAAAATAACAATTTAAGGAACGATCTATTTTGTTTAAAATAGAACGATCTTGGAGTGATGGAAACTTTTTAAATATTTTATCTGAGAAATCGTATTAATCGTTATTTAACAAAGCTCCTGTTATTTAATATAATATTATTCGTAAATATTGCGGTTTTATTGTAATCTGATATTTCAATGGTATTTTAAACAATAACATATTTAAGCATAATTAAAAAATAAAAGTAAACGACTTATAAATAGACAATCTTTTATACATATTTGTGTTTAATTTAAAACTATAAAACGAGTTTCTGTATTACGAAACGACAATTAATTTTATAGTAAACCAATATTCACTGTTAATAATCGAAAATTCCAATGGAATATCTATTTGTTATTAGAATAATCCGGTTAAAATAAATAGACATTTTTTACAGTGATACAATAACGATGGACTCAAAAATCGTTTTCTTTTTCACAATTACTTTTTATGCATGGCATCGTTCATCTTTTTTTTTTTTTTGCCGATTTCAGTTTTTATGCCGGATTACGACATTGTTTGATGCATGAGGAATAACCATAGGGATTTTAGACGAAAAATATAATTCGATACGAACGCTTCTCATGCGCTGTTTCATCAGCAAAAACCTGCCAATAATTTCGCGTCGTTATTTATTCCGCGCGTTGTTTATGTATTTGTCAAGCTGGAAATTATGATCTTGCGGCATTATTTAATTAAACGAAATATTCATCCATTTTAATTAAAAACATTAAATAAATTTGCGAAACTCGCTCCGGCGACCAATGTTTGTAAATTATGAATTATTTATAGCGTTTGTACAGCTGAAGATAACAAATAAAGTCTACTCTTGCGTTTGAGAATCCAAATAAATATTCCGTTCGACTTCGAATTTTGAAGACAGAGATAGTCAATAACGATGTGCAAGTGCACGATAATTGCGTCAAAACTTTTTATTCTTTCTGCTGTCGCTAAATAGTATATTTTTAACATTTCCACGTTATGAAATAAAACAAAAATTACTAAGTTTTTATCTAATAAATGCTATCAAATCTTTAAATTAACAGTTTTAGTTCGCAAAATATGTATTTGTATAAAATTCGATTGAAATAACGTTGTGTAACATCCGTTAAATAAAATACCTGATGTTAAAAAGAAAAACGCGTTAAAAGTGTTATATTTCATTTAACAATCAATTTTCAACAAGCTAATTAACATCTCTGCCGTTACTTCATTTATTCAATTTTACAGCAATAAAAATTGTGACGTAAATTAGTGTTCAAGCTAAAAGGAACATTGGACTGTAAAAAATTGATCATTAAAAGAAATCTGCATTTATTTTAATAGAAGCATTGGAAGTTTAAATCAAATTGTTTCCATTTATACTCACTTTTCTATAATATTAATAAATAAAACTGTGTTTTTGCATGAAAAGAGTTAAGGAAACAATTTAATTGCCCTCAAAATAGTTTTAAAGGATTTAAATTCATCGGTAATTGATACTGTTAAGTAAATTTGGTAATACATTGTACTGCAAATAGAGTGAACAAATTTTATTTATACTTTTTATAAAAAAAAGTGTAATTACTTAAAATGTTACATATAAATGAAATATTATAATCAGATTATGTGCACTACTTAAATTTAGAATATGCCGCAATATTTATTTTCGTTATACTGAAGGAGAATTTTTGAAATCCATTGTACGACATTATTGATGCACGAATCATGTCTCCTTTCACTTTAACGTCATACGAAGTGCTCGTAAACACTCTTTAAAGTACATAGGTATCCGCGGCTTCGCTTAATATTAAAAACATATGGCAATATATTGTACAAGTCAACATTTACATTATGGTCACAATGAAATACACAGAAAACCCCTTATCAAACAGGAAGCACGCGATAAGCTTAAATGAAATTGGCGCGAGTATAAAACTGTTCATCGGTTTTAAACTGTTTGTCGAAATGTACGTCAAACATCGAATTTGGTGTACATTGCATGCTTCAGGATTCATAGCAGTTGCGCTGGGGTTTTAAAAGCTCTTTGTCAATCCTTTAATTACATTCGTATCGATTTAACAGTATAAAAATTTTGCACAATCAGTTTTCTCATCCATTGCTTTTACCCTCTGCGTCTAACTTCATCATTGGTTTAATTAATGCAAAGATAATAGGCCGAGGAAAATGGCTAGCTATTGGTTTTGGCCATACCAATTAATAATAACAATATAATAATAACATATAACATAGCAGAGTCATTTTTAATTTAGTATTTTATAGCTTAATATTGATGAGTTAAAATAACATTTAGTGTAATACATAGAAAGCTTGGTTTTTCATTTGATTAAAGCTTTTTTATATTAGAATTGCCCCAGTAAAAAAGACGTAAATATGGTCCATATATATGTTAAAATTTTCATATAAGAAAATGTCATTTTGCTGGGTTTTGATTAATTGTTTAATCAAGGTGCGTGTCAGTAAACATTATAAACAGGAATTAATATCAATAGTTATTAATTTGTTTCACTTTAACGTATAATAAATAATACCTTAATAAATTTAAGTTAATTAACGGTACTGAGTTTGAATTAAATATCACAGCAATGTATATAACAGATAGTTAGAGGTTATTTAGTTTCGTCATTAAATTTCATCGTCTAATCTACTAAATTCTCGGTAGAAGTTTGTATCTGACCATATTCGTCTAATGCATTGCAAAGTCGCGTAAATGTAATAATAAGATTTGTACCGGGATGACCATAAATGGAGTTACGTTGAAATAGAGATACCGTTCTCGTTCCTTCGAGAAATTTCGTGTTAGAATTGCCATTTGTTTAACCATTTATATTATGCAAAATTTATTCAATTATTCCTAGTTTTACTTCGTACGAAAATTAATAATTTTGATCGCTGCGAAATACTTTGCGTCGTTCGGAGAAGATTTTTATTCTCCGTCTGACCAAATCTTGGCTATATCACTGAAATAAGTTCACTATAGTTTCCGCTCTTAAATTTCATCGCTTATTCATATTTGATGAATTTTATATTTTAAGTAATCAAAGACGTTGAAAATTAATAATCGATTTAAGATAAAAATATTCATTGTCTACTATTAAATCCGATAAAGAATTCTGATTAAAAATTATGTGACCTATTATGCCAAATGTATAATTGTTTGAATATGTTAAAACTTACTAGTTCATTTTTTCCCATGAAACAATGCAATGTTTGATCATTACGTCATAATCCTTTTGAATCCTATTAATCGGTAGATATATGTTGTTTAATAGTGAAAAAAATATTAACTGAGATTTACCCTGTAAAAAGTAATTTTTTCAATTTATTAAAATTGAATAAAATTTTCAGATGGGTTTTATCAGATTTAATGGATTCTATTAACCAGAATGCAATAAAAAATAAAATTTCATGAAATGTTTATGATAAAAAATAATGAAAATATGAAAAAAAAGCTGGTATATTGAATGAGGAGGTCAGAATCGAGAATATTACCTCTTTTTTGACAACAAAACTGTCCCATTATCCATAACAAGAGTACGTGGTCGATTAAGGCACACGTAATATTCTTCTCTATCAATCTTCTTTTTCTTTTCTTGTGACGCTGAAATATAATTGCATTTCACTCTTTAACGCTTTCCAAAGTAAATAATCATGTATGTTTCCATCATTTCATATGACGTTATGAATAAACGTTTCATTAAAATCAAGTTCTTAACGGAAAAGGGAAAAAATAATTTCTCATTATTGAAAGAAAATTGTATTTCATATCACTCAATGCTAAAAATAATTGATCGTTTTTAAAGTGAATTACCCGAGATGAAGAAAAAAAATCACTGATTCCGGCGACAAGATAAATATTAAATTGAGTTGGTTTTATTTGCGTCTTAAAAGATTAGAAGTCGAGTTGGTAATCCGGAATCCGAGTGAAATTATGATATATTTGATATTCTGAGGAAAGTTTCCAGGTTATAAAAGTTTCCGAGCGCTTCTTTCCAACTTCAATTCTTATATACTTTTGTGTATAAATTAGTTAGCGTAATTAATTTGAATGCTTCTAAAGCGCCTGCCTTTGTATAATTTAATTCGCTGTTTAGTTTGGAACAAACATTTTAAACTAGCTGCCATTTTGATACATCGCACGGTGTACGATAAAGGAATTTTAATACAATCGAATCCATTATTTTTAAATTGTTTAATTATTAACTAAAAGTTCAGTATCTATTTAAATATTTAATATAAGCCGCTGTTATTTGATATAAATAAATCATTCCGACACCGACGTTACCAACGTATTCATCTAATATAATATAAATACATTATATTTATCTGAATAAATTATAATTTAATTTTCAATTTGTAGTAAAAAAAATTTAATTATTTTACCCCGCGAAATAATGCACACAGTTTTGCAGGATCTATTTTTTATTTTTACAAGATTCGTTGATAAAGTTTGATAATTTAATTATACTTCTGTTCGATTTAATTAAATCTCATTCATTCTATTTGCCTGATGTGAAAATGAATCATTTATCCATAAATGTTGCGAGAAAATAATCCTTATTAATTATTCTTTGCAGATTTTGATTTACTACCTGCTATGTCTAGTCTTCGTGAGTCGTTCGCTCACTTTTCAACAAGAAAAAATGATAAGCAAAATCAGTCCTCTGCTGTGCCCATCAGAGTGCATCTGTTTTTCGTCAAAACAGGTATGAATTATTTCGCTACATCTCCATATTTTGACAGATAGCGAACATGCAGCGTGATCAATAATTACATGACGTGAGAAAATAAAGCTGCATCGGAAATAAGAACTGTCAATGTTTTACGAGTTATGCTAATAATTTTATTATAATTTTTTCTGTTTTATTTATTGTCGCGCAAAATAGAAAATGTATAGGTAACACATTTTTCCAGTAATATAATTTTTATTTCCGAGTGTTTAAAAAATTCAGAAAATAAGTTTTCAAATAGTGAAAGCCGTCGATGAATTAAAAAATGAATAAAAACATTTCAATGCTACAAATTGTTCTGAAATATTTAACGAAATATTTTAACGAATAAAACTGTATCAACAAACTGCAATTATATCACAATTTAATAGTATTTTACAGGTGTAAAATAAAGCTACTGATTTTACACAAAGGAAAATAGAACATTCGTATTTATTTATCGTTATAAAAAACAGCTCTTTAGATTAAATTGAAAATCAGTAGCTCAAACAGAAATCATTTTACCTCGAGTAGCAGAAATGTTAAGTTTGTGTTATAATATATTTTTATACTTTTTGCGATAGCAAGTTTCATTTCTTTGTTGAAACATTGTATATATATATATTAAAAAAAGAGAAAAAAAAAAGAAAACAGGAGTTAAAATGTGTTCTGTGTTTCTTTATCTTTCTTGACACACATTCACGTAGAATTTTTCACGAAAAATATATAAAATACACTAAGCAAAAAAAAAAAAAGGCCACTTTGCGCCGATGAAAAATTAACAATTTTCAGACTGCAATAACTTCGTTAATTTTCATCGGATTTACTTTTTTTTTTCTTCATTTTGAAGGTTGGAGCTTTGTCTTTAAGGTGCATATATAAATTTTTAAATCCCCCTCTTTGCCCCGCTCCATGCCACTGAAAATGAAAAACATGTTTTTTACAGAAAATTTTCAAAGTTTGTAGGTGTGCACGGACGTAACCTGACATGTAATCGTAATTTCAATTTGAGCATCATGAAGAGGAAAGTTTTCTCAACAAAATGAAAAAAATTTCATCCCGTTACGTTAATTTTTAAGGAAGATACGTTAAATTTAAAATGGGTCTGCA
>JABFPN010007268.1:0-10504 GCA_022817305.1 Leptoteleia sp. ZL-2020
ATCGACCGCGCGATATCGATAAATCGATTTACTATCTGGATACTTCATTTTACTATCTGTTTTCAACTATCTATTTCTACTATCTAGATGGTGCTTTTAACTATCTATTTCTCTCAGTGTAATTATGGTAACCACAACCAAAAGTATCGTTTAGTTTACTATTTGCTATCTACATAACTTCCATAGTTACTGTGACAATTTTAATTTTTCTCAGTGCATTAAATTTATTTTATAAATAATTTTAGAATAAAAATTACTATGCTATAATAGCACTAATGTATAACGTCTTGATGTGGTATTTTAATAAATTATTAATGAAAAAATTGCAAGATTTATAAAATTTATTAGTGTTTAGTACAATAAAAATTATACGATATTTACTAATATTTTGACTTGCTAAGAAATGATATAAGTATCAGTATAAATATTTTGTTTAAATCATCCCGTCGAGCACCTCAAGCATCGATGCAATTTCATGATCAATTTTTCGATAAAGCGTTCATTAATTGGCTTCTTACTTTAACAAAGTTTTGCGGAAATGAACTTTTAATTACTTTGCGGTAGTTGTTGCTGATGGGATAAAGGTAATTCAGTTCTACTCACACGTATTACTTATACAATTATAAATGAAATCAATTTATCTACGCGAGCAAGCGTTTGGGAAACGTTCATAAATTTAATGAATCGACAAATGAACTTTTTCCGATCAATGTTAATAATCTGTTTAACAGACATAAAACTAAATTGAGAAGTTGAAAAACGATAATCGAGTTAGAGTTTCGCCAGTTTAATGCTTTTTTACATGAATTATCAAGAAACAAATTAATGTAGGAAATTGAGAAAACTGAAACTGTTGGAGCTCAACTGCGCGCGTAAGGTAAAATTCATTATTGAATAATTCAAGCAATAAACAATAACTTTAAATTTGTGCGGCACGTTTTTAGGCGTCTATTATGCAATAAATAAGCGCACTCATTAATATTCAAATGTACATTTTGTTGAATAATAAATATTCATTCAACAATTTTGTAGTGCGCGTTAATTTCGAGGCGATTAACAAGGAGTGAATTTTCATCTAATAGACTGCCGTATAATGTAATTATGTATCGACGTACACTCAAGTATACACGATGCAATGAATACATCATCGTGTAATGCGAATTTTCGATAGATCGACAAAGTGTATTTCTTCACAAGATACGTGATCCCGAAAGTGAATCTAAGAAAGTTTTCTCAGCGGCCGCGTACCTCCGCTCGAACACGAGTTCTACACGGAAGACGAGGAAGGATGGCCATAATTATGTTCGGCGCGCACTAGTTACGCATCTGTAATGAGCGATTTAATTCGAAAAGACTGCAATATGCAATAAATATCTATTTTAAATTTAATTAAAGTCGTGATTTCATCTGCCAATTAATTATTTATTTTATCATATGATTGATTCAAATCAGTTTAATTCTTTTTTCTTTATTATATTTGTTTTTTTGTTTTTGTTTTTTTCGATGAAACAAAAAGAGTCATTATATAACTGCAAGATAATCTTTGATTTATGATTTTAATATGTATGATTTTGTTGAAGTTTCATTAATATTAATTAAAACATACCTAGTTGAAGAAAAAATGCTGGCGTCATTTTTGTATAATTTATTTCAATTATAATAGCTTAATTAATTTATTTAATTTGTTTGCATTTAATTTGAGAGTTGACGTTATATATACTTTTATTGCTTGATAGGAGGAGAATGTACTTTTTATAATAGTTCCATTAAAAAATGTAAGCCAATATTTATGTGGAATTTATGTCACCGTATATTTGTTCGCAAAATGTTATATGCGAAATTAACTTCTGGTTTAAATATAATGTATATATATATAATATGTTTTTACTGAATTCTCATATAAATATATTTGAATTAGACGTGATTTAGTATACCCAGAGAAAAAATATATTAATCTAAATAAAAACGTTTATACGATAAAATTTAATTAAAGCAATAAAAAAAATTTTCTGAATCGAAAAAATGTCCGTTTTTAATGTTTCCCCATACATATTTCATTACAATAGATTCATAATAAGGTGACATATGTTTGCATATATGGCTACTTTATATTATTATGTTATGTATTAATATATTTATATTTTGCCGCATATATGGCTAGAGTAAACATATATGCCTGCATATATGGCAACCTATGTAAATTTTTTTTAAATAAATAAATTTATAAACAAAATTTTTTTTTAAATAAATTTATAAAAAAAAGTTCATTGCTACAAAATTTGTCACGTACAACTTAATTGCTGTTTTTTCACTTGTTCCATAAATAACTTACGCAACATGTGAATAATACGCGAGCATAGGCATATTTCCTGCAAGGAAACGTACATGCATTATAATCTATTTCTATAAATATTATAATATACTCAATACTTCATTATACATTATCTAAATTATATACCGCAATATTATAAGCAACATGAACTTCCGATTTCAATTGCAACGTAATGAAAACAAAAGCTCCATTTATTTAATTGAATAATAAATTTAATTATGGTGCAGTCGAGGGGTGCAATTTTCAATGCGGAATGAAAGGTCGCCTGTTCTTCGATTCTCATTTTCCCTTTTTCGTTTTCAGCATTATAATTAATGTCAACAATTTGAAAAACACACGCGTCGTACACAGACAATTAGAATAATTTCCCACGTATCGTTAGATTGCCAAAGCGTTAGTAAGGCGTGACAAATGGCTGGCGTTGCGCGGCTTAATTTTAATCTCACCGTGGGATTTATTTTCACGTGCAAACACGCGAGAAACAATTGCAACGCGGTTCGGCGATTCATGTTACGGTAATCGTGCCTCTCTCCATAACCCCCGTGACACATAATTAGTAGCTATGCTCACGCGACCGTTGCCACCTTCGATGCCTCGGCATACAAAAAGGGCGCCACTATTTTTCGACCAAAATGTCCTTTCGCCGCGAAAACTCTTCGACGTTTTGACTGTCAAGAATTACCGCGACACTCCAAATTGCAACGTATATTATCCGAGACAATTCGCGGAGATGGTTATTTATGCCCGCGAATAAATCGCACTTTATTGGTCTATTGCCATTTCTCGTTCGCGAAAGCGCGACTTTTCTGATTCAGCTAAGAAAAATCGTTATCAATACCCCGCGATCGCGTTTCTGCATCGCAAGTTTTATATCCGTATCTAGTTCAACCTTGCCAACTTCGTCCCTGACTCATAATATAATACTTTCGACCTACTATTCCGATTCCTGTGCGATACCACGTAGGAACACATTCGATCCCACATCCTGTTTTATAATGCCTTATGACACTAGTCATTTGCATGTGCACAATTCCAATGACAATTTTATTACCTTCCGAGACATTCGTCTTTAATCGAATTAACACCCCAGGGTAGAAATGTTACTATAGTTTTTCGTTAGTATTGATCAGATACTAGCAAATTTTACACTACGAATTCTATTCTAGCTTAAAGCTTAAGATGATTGTTAATAATTTGCAGGTTTAACTTTTCCAGATAGAACTCATTCTTGATGAATATAATATTCAATTGATAATAACAAGTTGTTAAAAAATAGTTTTTCTTTAATTACTGAGATGCAATAACTTTTTACATTCATTAAATTTATTATCATTTTCTCGCTTATTCCACAGTTTATTTTGCATTGTAAAAAATAAAAAAAAAAGACTGAAAGTGACATAATTGAGCATTAAAGCATTTACGTAAGAGTACAACAATATGTTTATTGAAATGACTGCAGACCGAGAATTATGGAACATTTAATTCCAAAAAGGCAATGGCATATCTAAACATTTTTGTGGTTCTGAATATTGTCATCGTTAGAATGGCACTTGGTATAGTTTATCGAAGAATTCGACGATGGGAAAAAATATCGATCTCACTCGTCCGGAAATCGAATATAATAGTTCGGTACTCGTATTATGGAAATTTAATTGGTCGTTTACGAGTGAAACGCAATGGCACGTCGCGGCCACGAGGAAAGTATATGTGCGTTGGATCGCAAAGCGTCGTGAAGGCAAATAGGAAAGCGAAAACTTATAGCTGATTGCAGGAAGTGCCACGTTTATGGACGTTATTTGTGTTGCGAAGATAGAGAAGACAGCAATGCGATACATTCATTTCTTGTGCAACTTTGAAGATTAATTCAGTCACCTTCGCATTCCACCAATTCAATTTTCTATCCACAGAATTTTTATTTTCTATTTTTTTTACTTACATATTTAATGATTTATTTATTTAACTTTTCTTAATCCATTTATTTTAAACAATATTTAATAATTCATTAACAGATTTTCAATTCCATTGAAATACGAATAAAAATATAAACGTAAAAGAAAACACAAAAATGAAAATTGAAATGAAAATGAATGTAAAAATAAAACGAAAAAATGTAAGTACGAGAAAAAAATCGCTTGTTATAAATTTCAAAATTTTTGATATCCCAGCTAGATTACCTATAAACTTTTTACTGTCGCAATAAAAACGTAAAATTAATCATAATGTGGTTGCAAAAAATGTTTACACACCGGAAATTTCGATGTTAATTCAAATTACGGTTTCTTAACCGTTTGTACTTTTCAAACAGATCGTCTTATTTTCCACATTGATGTTTAATTTAATTGAACTCGTGTTATAAACTACAAATTGAAAAGTTTTAATTTCATCGAATTCTACGAATTATCGTCTCAATTATGAGCTAAAAAATATTAAATTGAGTGGGGTATAACGAGAAATGTTAGATGTTCTAATCTATGAGAAAATCAGTGGCGAGAACAAGGGTTCAATTCCGCAATCACGTGTGTTTATATGTCTTTTTTTTTACAACGTCACTGCGTAACCGGAAGAGGGCCAATGCCAGACTCGATTTCTCTGTGCCAGCGTGATTCTTACAAAATAATAGCAAATTGAATGAAATATAATTTTACTACTACGTCTTACGTGCGAGCCGTAATTTGTCACGTCGCGCCACTCGGAAGTGTTTCCGCGTGAAAAAAATTTATCGCGCAACGCAATCTGAGCGTCACGTGAAATTAATTACTGCCTGTAATTAACGAGCTTTTAAATTTTCGCAATTGTCGCACCGTTATGATAATTACATCGATACTTATGCACCTTATCGCAGAAATTTAAAAAAAGTTACATTACTTAGTGGATTTGTGCAACGCCGCTCTTGTAGTCGTCGAAATGGAAATACAAAGCTACTTATTATGAAACATAATTACTTTTTAATTAATCTTTTAATTAAATTAATAATTAAAAGGTAATAAAGAGGTCAGAGCGCTTGCGAGGTTTTCAACCTGTTGTTTCTCCTGAAGGAATGGAATTCTGTTTCAAGTCGTGTGTGTGTTAATTTGTAGTTATCGATAAAAAATTGTTATATTATTGGGATAAGAAGAATAATCTATTCTTTCTGTAAATATGACTGGAATAACACGAATAAATTCCATAACAATTACCGAAACAATAATTAATGTTTGTATTTATTATAGCGGGCGTATGTATATTGAGAGTAGAATGAAAAGTAAAATTAATCAACAGTATATATTCATGATGATCATAATTGAATTAAAAGATATTAGTTTTAAAATAAATGAAAATCCCTTTATGTAAAAATCAAGTGGAAAAATAAATTACTTTAACATAAAAGTTGCCATAAAAATCTTTTCAGAATTTATGCGTTTTAAGTTTAAGATGAGGAAATTTCAATTAAAAGAAATTTTTCGCGGTTATTGATTCTAGATGATTTATTGGCGTCGTGCAATTGCATTAAAAATCATTAATTAGTAAAAGAGCATAGCGGTAAATAAAATACGATTATAATCATTTTCTGCTCAAATATTTGAGTCAGTGTTTTTTATTAAGAATGATTCTGCATATTACGTTTCGTAACTCCAAATAATGCAGTTTCATGATTTTTCCCATCGTTTATCACGGCTTAAGTAATAAAACTTAAGATAAGTAATTATATCAGACGTAAAAGTAATTAAGCGTATCATGTAAAATTTAAAACAAGTTATTATAATACGCTAATATGCATTGGGCTTTGATTTATGTTTAGGTTGTTGCAATTTAAAACAATTCAATCTTTTTGTTGCAGTTGATTATGGAAATCATTGCAAATAATCTTAACCGATTTATTTTATCAATTTAAGATTGTTTATAATCATTATCCGATATAAAAACGTTTAATACTTATTTTTACTGATTCCATTATCGATTCAATTTTGCGGTTAACAAATGTAAATCAATTATTCCGTTATCATAAATTTAACAGTCTTTCAATTAATCTACAATTTTACATCATAGACCTGATTCAAACGGTAGATACTTTCACAATCATAAAGAGTGACAAATGTCTCAATCTTGGATATTTCAAATGAAGATGTAATATCCTTATCTGATGTTGTTTAAGACCAAATACTATATAAATGGTCTTATTTTGCTTTTTTACAAATTATTATAACAAATTTAGAATTATCTTATAATTTAAATGAATTTTTAAAGTTCTGTAATTTTATCCTGAATTTTTATTCGATTTGTTTTGTCCTATGTTGAGTCAATACCATTTGTCTGTGAACTGTACAGCTTTTTTTCCCCATATAAGTTTTATATTATGTTATTTTTACGTTGTTTATGTTACAATTAATTAATTATGCGCTAATGAATAAAATATTTGCCTACTGAATATAAATGTTTAATATGCAAAAATATGTACGCATAATTTAAATTTAATATTGACACCAAATTTTTCCGACTCTGTTTCATTTAGTTATGCTATAAAATAGAAACTTGAGTTGTGCATATAATTCGCAGCCCATTTATTATCTTTTGATACTACGTTTATTAGTTTTATTATTTTCTTAGATGAAATGTATATATGTAAGCACATGTTATACTTTAATGTTCTCTAAATAATTCTATAAAATATAGTGATTATATATTACATTTATAAACTTTAAATTATAAACTTATTAGCAGTTCATATCACAGATATGTATATAATCCGATTCAATATAATTATAAGGAATTTATAGAAACATAAAGAAGGATACAAAAAGTGAAATTCTCATTAAATTCCGAAAGATAAATTTACCTTTTTCATTTTCCATTTAAAGTGACGATTATTTCCTTTGCTTTCTAAAAAAATTACAGTTGTGAAATTGATAACAAATTTAAATTCATTCTTCGCTACATCTTTAAAATAATACCAATATATTCTTAAACATTTTATACGAATATACAATATGGAATGATTAAAAGAAATGGACGTTGGAAGTTAAATATTGTTATGAAAAAATGTTTTTAAATCAATTTATTTACATTATTTAACAGTCAAAATGTTTTGCATGTTGCAATTTACATACATAGAGTAAAATTATTTCTTGTAGATGACATCTTGTAAGTAAGCTCCATTTTTGCGCAAACATTCTTGCAGTCTCTTAGATAAATTGTGCATGGTTTGAAGTAATATTTCAAAAGGAATTTCGGCAATTGCTTTTCGGATCTTAGCTTTCAATTCTTCCGTTGTAGCCTACAACGGAAAGCTAAAATCCGAGTAGAAATTGCCGAAATTCCTGTTGAAATGTTACTTCAAACCATGCACAATTTGTCTAAGAGACTACAGTTTAAAAGGAATGTTTGCGCAAAAGTGGAGCTCATCTGCAAGATGTCATCTTCAAGGAATAATTTTACTATACGTATTTATAAATTGCATGATTCTCACTATTAAATGACATTAATAAATTTTTTTTAAACATTACTTTTTTTTAACAATATTAAATTCTATATTTTCATTTCCCATTTCTTTCAGTTACTTTGTACCATTAAAGTACTATAAAGCCCGATGATTTATTATCAAAGCATTACATTTAATATTTCGAAGAAAAAAAAATTTCTGTTAAACTAATGAAAATTATCAAATTTCAAATTGATTCTGTACACATTCGTACATGTAAATGAATTACGAAGGAAAGGTAAATTTACTTATTATATTGCAAACCCAAGTCATTACAAAATATTTGATTAATGAAGATTGAAAATTTACTTAATTATCTTCTTATAACCTAAATTTAAAATATGTATATTTCAAATGAATTTATAATTACAATCTACAAAGTCACATTTAGTGTACTATAATGAAACTTTTATCTGCGTATAATTTAAAAAGTTCACAAAGAAAAATATGTTATAAGTTTTGTTATATTTATAATAGTATCAGATATGCTAACATATCTCACAACGTACCACCCAATGTAAAGACAATTACAATATTAACGCGGCTGAAGTACTAAAAGGAACAGGGAACCACGAGATATTTTACCATCATACTTTCTGAAATTATCAGATCCATTATAAAGTTCACATGTTTTATCGCATTATAGTGAAATTATTTTCGAAAATGTCCTCTCATTAATAAATTAAAAGAAATCTAATGAAAAATAAGTAGAATTTACTTAATATGTTCAGACATTTTTGTAAATACAAGATGATTTTTATATCTTCTCGTGTATCCTTTTTTTATTACATGTATACGTTTAATATTGATATCATATAAATAATTAATAAATTTAACAAATATAACGAATATTGGTGAGATTACTTTTCTACTTTTTTTCTATTAAATATGTTAAAGTTAGATATTCAATTACAAAGTTGTTTAAACTCTTTATGAATCTCATCGGGTGAGAACAGAGCAGAAGAGACGTAGAATATCTAATAATTATTGCAAATATCTTTCAAATCTTGCCGCTCAACATTTCGTTGTTTAAACTCAAGTTTATAAGAATGTGAAAATAAAAAGAAAATCCATGTGAACAGTAACCATTGAATGAAGAATATAATTGAATATAATTGAATAATCAGTATCGTTAAAAAATTGCAAAAACGGCATAAAAAACAATTACGTAAAGTGTTTGACAGATAAATTCACGCAGAACGCGTTTCTTTTCAATTACCATAAAATGCGGTTCCCGTAAATCCGCGCGAAACGCGTTTTCCGCAATATTGTTAGCGTCGTAGTTTATTAGCGAATTATACAAATCGCGATACACTGAATACAAAGGCATAAAATCGTTATTAAAGCGCGACTATTTTTGTCGCACTCCGGCGTGGCAGATCGACCGTTCGCTATCTTTGGTCGCGGAAAGAATGCAATTAGAAATTCGAAGGAAGAAAAGAATGTAAAAGTGCACCGAACGTAAAGATTCTATCGGGAGATCGATCCACGCGCACACTCCGCTCGATGCCGAGTTTACTCGGCCGCGGTGCACACATGGACCGCCGAATGCCATTACGTCTACGTGCCAGTTTTCACTTTCATTTGGCCGAGCGCTCGCGAACCCTTTGGCCAACTTCCGTCTCCTTGGCATGGCGTGCATATTTCACCGCAGCTATTCACCCACACCTGCCAACACGGCCGCACTTTTTGTCGCCCTCATTTTTATCCGTTTCATTTACGAAAAGCGCATGTAACGCAATTTTACATGAACGAGCGTCACTTCTCAAAAATAGCAATCGATCAAACACATTGCGAGGCTGCGATCTTTGTAATTAATCCTGAAATACACAGCGGGAACCAATATTTTATGAAAGTTTATTGATACCACGTATATTGTAATTTGTTTCGAGAACATAAGATCTTTGGTGTTAACAATTTTATATATCGTGAAAAATGATAATATTACGGATTTCATTATAAACAAGATGTTTTCTTTTTTGCTGCCGATTAAAAAATTTAATTTTGCTTCAAAATGGTTACTAGTTATATGAAATAGCTTTTGTTTGGTTGTTTCTGAAAATTGATTAAATTTAGGTAAACATTTTTGAATTCTAAATTAATTATATGATAGATAGCATATATGTCGTATGTGTTGCATACATGGTAACATCTACCAAACTTGCTTGAAATAGATAGGTTTTCCATATATATATATAATAAGACCTTTTCAATACATATATATAAAATATATTTATAATAAGACATAAAAGATAGTCATAAACATGATTCTTTTATAAAAGTTCAATGAAAATTTATTTAAATTGTTAAATTATTAAAATTGCTTTAAGTTGCAAATTGTCAATAATAGGTGCTTATAAGTTCATTTCACATAGTGTGTTGGATTAATGAGCAGAGAGTGGGGAAAACTTGTATTACAACATTTTAATATAATCACGAAATTTATCGAGAATCAGAATTTTCTTATATATTTAGATTTTGATTATGATCACAATAAAAAATTGATTATTTATCTAACTTACTAACCAGCACGAAGAATTATTGATAAAGCAAATGAATGTGGTGTCCATAATTATCGTTACCGTAACTGTACACTGAGAAAAATGAAATAGTATATTTATCAATAAATTCTGGGGTATTGAACCTATATGTACTCTGTAGGTGTAACTGTAATAATTTATGGAAAAACTAAGTATATGTAATGCATACAGTTCTAT
>JABFPN010007269.1:0-10504 GCA_022817305.1 Leptoteleia sp. ZL-2020
AAAATAATAAATAAAAAAAAAAAAAAAAAAATGGGAAATAAATTTCCCATTTAATACCATAAAAAGAATTCAATGATGAATGAAAATTAACAAGACTAACTAACGAGTCATATAAAAATTAACAAATTGCCGAGTACTGGCCCAGTACCGGCAAACATCGGGCAACCATTGGCAGCCAACTTTTGGCCCTAAACTTTTGGTTTTAGAATGAAACAGCAATTCTCAAAGACCCATAAATAATAAGCCAAACAAAATGATTGTTCTGATCACGAATTATATCCATTTGTTGGGAAATTAAACATTTAAATAGATGAAACGATAAAAAAGGGGCGACTCCTAATAGAGAACGAAGGCCGTGAACTTGATGAAACAAATGCGCTTAAATGAACGCGACAGATTGACCAAACGGAAGCGAACAAATCAAAATCACGTTGGTGAAATTTGAACGCGGAAAGCCGTGGGTATAAATTTTCACAGTCAATAAAAATTTCCAACGTCCAAAAGTGGGGGATGGGCGTCGCGCATTGATTTCGAATTAATAACGAGCCATCGACCTTGACCAAACTATGTGACAATGTGCAAATAATTCTTAATAAATGTCGGCTTTGTCTATTACCCAACGCGACCATATTGAGTATATAATTTAAAAAGCATCCAGATGTTTGTTAACGGGGGAGGAGAGGAGATTTGGGAGGGGGGGGGAGGGGTTTAGAGATTTGACCGCACGGAACAGTCTACCCACATGCATAACTGGACGCATCGCTAAAATACCCCTTAAAATGGGAACGAATTTCTGCCTCGTATTTGTACAGTAACATATTGACGTCGTAACAATGACGGTGACTAACATAACTTGGTACGCCAATTGAATAACAATCTAGGATCGAGGACAACTGGTGCCGTCGGTATCTGGAGTAAATAAACTTCAATGCACAGCGTTCTATATTTTTCGAACTTTTTACGAAATTAATCATGGATTTCATTCGCCGTCCGCAAAAAGTTCCATCTATTCGCTTGCTCTTGTTTGAAATTGTTTATCGTTATTTTTTAATTACAAGTACAACCGAGAAAAAGGAAGTGTCGTGATCCGCTATTTTTTATTCAAATTCAAGGATACATTGTAAAAGTAAATTGTTTTTGCTTTAAATAATGGTAAAATTTATGGTAAAAAATACGGCTTTTACTATTATTAATAATAAAATTTGTCACGTCTTAAAGATATTCCCAAAGTGATATAAAATGTTTTAAATTTTACTATTGCTTTTTTCTTGGCGTTTATTTATATATTATACTATAAATTTATTTATAATTTTTATGTTTATTAGTCTAATTTAATTTATAATAATATTCTGGGGGGGATTAACAATTATAAATATCGTACTGTTGTCTCTATCTTTTTCTTTTTCAACGTGAAATTGAATACGAAACACTGTCTTTCCTTTCTTAAATGATTTGACCAAGTTTCCTGTAACCTAACACCCATAATCACTTTCCCCAAAAATCCTCGTCCCAAATATTTGTACACAAACTAATACCACAAAGCATCGCCAAGGACCCGATACTCATTATTCAAAATCGACCTGTTATCGGGTTACAAAAAACAGTCCACTGTTGAAAACCGCAGCAACAACGTGAACCAATGTTTCCGCATTGTTCTAGCCGGGCCCAAAAGAAAACACTTAATCGGCCCCGAATGCGGCCGAAAACAAAGCACGCACCGATACAGATCTTCTTTTGGATAACCATTTTGGCAGATAGATGTCGTTTCACGACAATCTACGAGGCGTTATGAGTGACGTTTTATTTTATTCATTTTCATGTCCCTTTTTTTTTTTATTTATATTTTTAACATGCCCTGGTAATACTTATATTATTTATTTAAATTAAAATCAATTTTTTTTTATTATTGGTAATAAATTAATTATATGTAGGATAATGTATGAGTTATATATAAGTTTACTATAATGAGTAGGAATTAACCCCAGAAAACAATTTATGAACATACTTATGATAAAAAAGGAAAGAAATAATGGAATAAAGTATTTATTATTATAGAATTATTGGAATTTCTATGGATTTAATGGAATAAATAGATTATTTCATTTATGTTTCATTATTTGAATTTATCATTTGAACATATAGTATCCCAGTAAATGAGAAATTATTAAAAATTATTCAAATGCACAAATCTTTATTGAAACTTACTAAAATTTATAGAATATTATGGGAATATGATACACTTTAAAAAGTTTCAAAAAGTTGATTAAAAAGTTTTTAATAATTTATAAATTATATTCTGAATTTCAATGCCTACCTACTATACTATAGGACAAAATTAACTCATTTATTTTCCTCTGCATATTAAAAAGAAAATAAAACTAAGTAATGTAATCAATTACTGTAATTCTATGAGAATTCCTACTCAATTTATAAAAAACAATATGTTTCAAAATAAAAGCAATGTTCATTATTAACAATCAATATATATTATACAATAAATTACCAGTATTTATTTTCATCCACAGAAAATATACCATACTGAAATTTAATTTCTTGAAACATTATTTAAGAATTTAATTTAAGTATCCACGCATTAATTTTTACTGTAAACTTAATTCCCTTGTACTCGAATTTTAATATACAAATATGTCAAATTTAAACATTACGTGATCTAATTTCAAGGTTCGTGCATGTAAAGGAACTTCCAAGTATAGATACACTGAGAAAAATATTGGGATAAAAATTATTATACTAAATGTAAAAATGGGGACAAATGACTTCTTCTTGTCTTAGTTAATATATAGTTTAAATAGTAACTTGTACAATACTGATAATCTCTTTTAAAATGTATTTTAAAAATGCCAAGAATTGTAATTTGTCCACACTTTTACAATTAGTATAATAATTTTTACCCAAATTTTTATCTCAATGTACATTAAATAATTGAAAAAAAAAAATTTTTTATGCAATTTTTTTCTCGCTATAAACTCAGCTCTACGTATACGAGAATAAGTAAACAAATTGGCCGGACCGTAAACGCGGTGCGAAAATCGAATCTTCATCGTGATCGCGATTGGCATCTCGGATTCGGATGAGCATCTCTGGGTAATCCGGCTGGATTCGGGATCAGGGTGGGACCCGTGAACGGCTACCTACCCTGCCGGTAGAGCGGATCGCCCAGGTGCGAGGGAACGCTAGGGGAAGGGTCGCCCCCCCCCCTCCTCCAACCCGGCCGACCCGGCGTCCCCCCCGCCCCGCGGCCGAGGATCCGCAGGCGGCCCAGCAGGAGGGTGCCGGGCGGGCTACCTGGGCACCGCGCGTTTTTCTCCGCGCGCCAACTCGGGCGCCCAACTGTCTACCGATCCTGCCGCGATCTCTCGCGTTGGCGGCGTTTCACGATCGCCGATACCCCAACGAGAGTCCGCGTCGTGCCACGCTCGTGGGACGTCGACGCAACCGTTCGGTACCGGGAATTTTGGTCGGCCATCTGCGGTCCGATCGTTTGCTCGGAAATATTTTTTAATTTGTTACCGTTTCGACGGATGAAGACCATTGAAATGTACCGAACCGAGTACCGAGTACCGCGAATTTTCGGGGAAAATTTTGTAATACGATTTCGGGTTTCAAATTGTTGCGCTTTTGGGATTGAATGTTGAGGGTGTACTTGGAATCGTATGAGATGAGTGGGAGAGAAGTTTGGAACACTTTCTGTTGGAAATAGACGAAGGGAAAAGATTAATAAAAATTACTGCACTGAGAAAAAAGTATAGCAATATTAACTATATGCATAGTTAATTGTAAAGTTTTAATTTCAGTTACCTAATTTTTGGTTAAAATGCCTATAATATGGTTACCATGTAACTGTTTTCTCAGTGTGATATTGTTAGTAAACTGGTTATATATTTGCAAAATTTGAGAAATTTCTATCTGAAGTTACACTGAGAAAAAAAATATATCACAAGTTACTATTTTTTGTATCAATTTGAGGATATGTTGGAAAAATAATTATTCATACTGTTAATAATAGTAAAATTTAAAAGTCATGTAGTAAATATTAGTAGAAAAATACTACAAATTGCATTATATATCAGCACGTTAACAATTATTTTTTTGACAGCTGGTACATGTCAAAATGTTGACACTTTTTACTATATTGGGATAGTAATTTTTCAACTTTTACCAGTATATGACCAGTTTGCTAACAACATCAATAATTTTTAGTAATCTTCATTCTCCTTGTAAATTTTGTATCTTGATAACATTTTGGTCTTCTGTCCCATGTTACAATTGCCTCATTAATGAATTTGCAAAAAAATTAGTATCTTTCCACAATTGAATAAAGAATAATTTACATCGAAAAATGTACTCTTGACTGCTTTACAAATGCCAATGACATTAAAAGGTTCCCAAGCGAATTCACGCTCAAAGTTTCAACTTTACACAGTTTAAGAACAGTGGCTCTCATTCAGACTTATAAATCACTTTTCATTAAACTAAAAACGACAATTTCAACATTTATCCTACGCGGTAACTCAACTGGCCGGCCTTCGAAATAAATAAGCTCATTCGTATGCACCAATAGATTTACAAATAATTAATTGATACTTAAACGTCGACTTGAAATAAATTACATAACTCGAAAGAAATTTGTTAAGCTTCCCTAGACATTACCTTTCCATTCTCAAATGTTTTGTAAACTTACTGAGACCAATAATTTAATTCTTTCGCCTCGCCGCATATTCGAGTGAGTAAATTGAAAAGTGTGGACAAAAAAAGGAATAAAAAAAGGGAAAGAAACGGAAGAAAAAAATTGGGAAATTAATTTAAAACATTTAATATAATAATAAATCCCGTTTATGTAACATTTGTAATCCGTGAAATATCACCGAATATTTAGTAACATAATATCCCTTGTAATATTTTGCGCAGGTTGAATTTATATAATGGACGGAGTATTTATAAACTTGTTTTTCTAAGAGCAACAGATTTCGAGACCTGATGGGATGGAAAAACTTTGTCCTTGCATTATACGCATTAAAGTAAACGTATCCGCATGTGTGTGCCCACACAGACAAAGAACCAGAGCTCGTGATGTTCTTTCACTTTCCTTTGTCACGGATTTTACCCCGAAATGTATATTGGAAATATCAATACCGAATAGATGCACGCATTGTGTTCAGATTAAATGGAAAAATGATTGCATATTATTTATACGTATACGATTTCTGTTCTTAATAAATTTTATTCGCCAGAATATTAAAAGTTTAGTGAAAATATTTGCCAAAACTGGGGGCGAAAAAAAGATATTTACATCCTTCTCTTTATTTCTGTATTTTAATAATAATTTTTGAAAGATAATTCTATTATAAATAATTACTTGAAAATATTTCGTTTCATTAGAACATTATATAAAAAATTGAAGATAGTGTAAAGAATTTAATTTTTAAATTTCATTTACAGTTAACATTTATCAGTAATATTAATTAATATTAAGATATTTTTTAATTAAAAGGAAATTACTTAATTAATAAATAAAGTATGAGAAAAACAATATACTGTAATATTTATTGATTGAAATAAAATATTGAGAATTTGAAAAGAAGTGAATTTTATATTTAGTATAAAAAATATTGTGGCGATTTTAATTATGCTGACTTTTATTGACGTCGAATGCGTGCAATTGTACTGCAAGCAAGATTGTTTAGCAAAGCGAGCCATTGCAGGGTGGTCCCCGAAAAATCCACTTTTCAATTCCATTCATAACTACAGCGTGCATAATTTGAATAAATTTTGCGTAAGAATAACAGCTCGATTTCAAACTAGATCGTACAATATTTGGCGTGTCTCCGAAACTCCGATTGAAATTCAAACTTTTTGTTCTTCGAGTATTGTCTCACGGCGACGCTTACAATGTATATAGAAAATGTCTACGGACCACCTAAAAGTGGCGTGAAAACGATAAATATTTATATGGCACCGATGAAGCCATTTCTGTGACCGACGTCACTTTGTTCCAAAAACAAAAATAACAATAATAATAAAAATAATGAAATACAAAGATGACCATAAACAGTCTCATTTTGTGATCTATCGATCATTTTATTACATCAAATTTGATCGTATTTTCAACAAATTTATTTTTACTCAGGTTACATAACAAGACATCAGAATAATTGACACGAAAAAGATGTTCAATTTCAAAAAAAGCCTCACACGTTTCAATAACATTCACGACCCTTCAAAAATTAATCTTGAAATTCATCCGATCAAATCATGATTTCGCGAAATACTCATCCGATAATCATTCAACAAAGACACACATATTCGAATGAAACGAAGATGGAAGTGAGACGAAACTCGAAGTGAGTCACAGCACAAAATTCCTTTCACCTTCTATTTTAAATTATATAAATATTCCCGAAAGGAGGAAGGAAGAACCAGGGGGGAAAAAAGACGAGAGATAAGGGTTTCATAATGGACATCCGAAGTGGTCCAAAAGTAAAAAGAGTGGGGGGGAAAAAAATGACGGTCGAATGGGTTTGATGAAAAAACAGGTGGCAATGACTGCCGTTGGCAAAAGAGCGTCGCATTATCATTGACACTGTGTTTATAGTACCTACCACGCGTTCGAGTGTGACTATGGGTACGAAAAAGACGCTGTGCAAATATTAACTTGGACAACAGTCAGCGTTCCCAGACGTTGCTTGGTTTCGTAACACCAGTAGTAAAGTTTACACGAATCCCGAGGTTATCTAGTCCCTGCGACTATTTGTCGACAGCTTTGTTTCCGCCGATTCGAGCTTTGTCGAATTCCGATAATACTTTAACGGTCGGACATTTGCGAGTGAATTGGCGAAAATCAACGTGGAAATCGTTATTTCATAATCACGCCAATTACAGTGGGCGAGGTTTCGAATAATGTTTTAATTATCGATGAAATGACTGGCTGATAAGAAGGGTGATAAATAGTAACGAAATTTATACGAATCAAGTGAAATTAGATTGATGATTTTAATCGAATCAAGAAGTGATGTCATTCAAATTAAATGCTTTATAAGCAATTATTAATTAGTTTGGAAAAATGGAAAATATATAAAAAGATATGTTTAAGTTAATTTTCTAGATAGTTGGATTATATTAAATTGAAATTTTACAACAATTTTACTACAATTTTTACTGCAATTAACTAAATTATATAATTGAAATTGGTGATATTTATAATTTTAAAAGAGGCAAGAACTCTTGATAAATAAAAAACTTACATTTTTGAAACTAACTTGATATCTAAGTTATATAAAAAGGTAAAATTAAATGATTCTAATCGACGAATAATATCTCTTATCATCCAACATATATTTTGATGATTAGCTACATAATTTAAAAAAACAAATTCCAATACATAAATGACAGTAGCTTCCAATCCTCTATAATAAATCACAATCCTACTAAATCATTTTAATCATATTTTTAATATATAAAATTTGATTTTAAATTTCAATAAAATGCATACTTGCATTCCCCCAAACTTGACATATAGTTAATCTAACATGACATTCCTTTTGAGCCTTCAAAACAATTCTTATTTACACGCCCCGGAATTCTTGGCATCCTAATACAATTAGAAGTCCAATTGAATTATACGTCCGGGCATAAAAAAGGTTTTAGTATATCGGCTAACCGAGCTTAAACCGGTCCTCCGTCATTGGTTAAGTATTCTCGCGAGCCGCCTCCCAGTTGCGCGTCTCCGCTCGTGAATGAAACAATATTTTTACCCCTCACGGTGGAAAGGATCAAGACGAGCACAATGGACAAGTCGCAAATGAATGAATCCGACGCGTGCGCGTAATACTTATATCACCAACGATCCTCCACTGATTCCATCCTTTGTTTCATTTTCATTTCTAACCTTAAGCATTTCTAATTTCACTGTTTTTTTGTAATTTTGCAATTGAAGAAAGCAAATCCATAAAAGGAATTTTTGTTATAAAATATTTAACATTATATAATTACCAGATGGTAACAGTAATATTAATTTTTTTCTGTGACAAAAGGGCACTTTAATAAAAAATTGATGAATTTTTATAAATAAAATATAAAACGTTTATAATTATGAATTTTGTAAATTAACATAATTATTTTATATAACATACACATTAAAACTGATAATAAAAAATAATTATATATAAAACGTTCTAAGAGTTTGATTTGCAAAAATAATTTTTATGGTAATAATTTACTATAAATTATAATCAATTACATGTAAACGTCTTAATTAAATTAATTCAGCTGATTAAAGCGAGATTAAATTTTTCCAGACAAAAAAAGGGGGAAGAAGAAGAAAAAACGGAAACTAATGAATTCTAAAAACCAAATTACTTTATAGTCTTGAATTAATTTAAATAAGCATGAAAAATTTATTATCAGACACGTTCGCCGTAGTTTTTTCTTCCAGTTTCGCCTTACAGTCGGAATTTTCAGCACCCTTCCCTCTCTTTTCCTCGCCACGCTTCTTCGTCTTCCCTTTTTTTTCCTCTCCCTCGCAAACATAACTTTACCTGGCGAGAATTGGTACGCCTTATACGTTTGGTCGCTCACCGAAAAGAAATTCTGTATCTGAGAAAAATCCTACTCGAGAAAATCAATCTTTATTTTTGCCCGCTCGTGTAACTGTAGATTATTAGGATCTTGATAAAAATGGATTATCGAGGGGGAACATTCGAATTTCTCGGCCGAAAAATATTCAAATTGCAAATTAAAGGGGACATTTTCTACTTAAGTGTTGTAAGAAGAATTTTGGCTTTAAAGAAAAATATTAATTATGGGAAAAGAATGGAGAAAAAAAACTAAAGTAATTGATACTTTAACTATTTAAATAAATATTTCAAAAATTGAGAATAAAACAGTACAGTTTAAAATATTTTGTAATAATTTTGGAACATTACTGAAAAGTTATAATTTTTACCATTAATGGTAGTGAAAATGGTAAACATAAAAACAGTTATTTTAAAATGTTAATATTAAAAGTTAATGTTTATCATTAATAATAGTAAAATTTGTAAAGATAAAAGTAATTGTTTGTATTTTTTAATTAAATTTAATACATAATTTTTAAGTTTTAGTACAATTTTTAGCAAAAATATTTGTTTTACCACTATATTCTTAAATCAGTTTAAAATTTAGTAACTTATAGTATTTTTTTTTCCTCAGTTTAATAATTTGCAAAAATTGCCCCTTACATAATGTGACATTTGAATTGCCAAAAAGACTGGGGAAAAATAATCGAAAAAAATCACCAAAGAATAATACTTATAACATCGACAAATTCAACCTATTTTCCTTCCGAAGAATTATACTTTGACACTTAAAATGCGTCGCGAAACCCCATTTAATCTGATCTCAATCGAAAGGCGCAGTAAAGCAGGTCTTTACCGCGCGCGTATGAAGAGAAAAAAACCCAAGTTATCACAAATTTAGCGAGCGTCGTCCGAGCTTTTTCAATCTTTTTCAATCAATCGGAATTACAGCGGAGCGTCATTAAAAAAAAAAATAATAATCATAAAAGCGGCAGTAAATTTTTATTAAATCCCTCCCCCGGGGGCATAAATTCATAATTCGCCGTAAAGACTGAAGCGCGCGAGGATGGCCGGTGATAAAACGCGAGTTTGCATGGAAATGGGTGTCGTGCGGTTTTCGGGGCCGAGGCGTCACGCGCCGCTAATCCCTCCGTGAGCGTCGGATCGTGCGAGCGCACGAAACTCTGGAATTTGGATAGGTGCGAGCGGGGGCCCCTGGCTTGACACGAAAATATGACTAATTTATGATAATTTTCTAGTCCGCGTGGCGTGCCGTCTGACGGGCGAAGGTCGCAAGCAACTCGGGCCGCACTTTTCGCCGGTCGTAGAGGGCGCGCGCGGTCCCACCGCTGCGCGCGGGCGATTAGTCTCGCGCGCGCGACTCTCATGAATATTTATCGACCTAATTTGTTACGATTCTCACCTCGGGCGTGAAAACGACGGCCACGAAAGAAGCCCGGGCGACCACCGTTTTTCGGACCTTTCCCCCCCCCCCTCCCCATTTCCGATCCCGGGGCCCATAATTTACGGGAACGCTTAAACAAGCGACGCGGTTCAAAGATCAAATTCGATCTTTGCCCGGCAATTTTCTGCCGTCGCCTCTTGCGGACGTTTCGACGTTCTTCGACGAGTCGCGCGTAAAACTCGGAAATATTAATGGAACCGAGGATTAAAGCAGCCCCAAAAGAATCATATAAGCGAGTTATTATTTGTAAAAAATTTCAAGGGCGTCGCGATCGATTCAAATAATAATACAACAAAACTTTGTTTGTTTACATTACGAAGGTCATTTGAGAGTATACTACACTCTTAAAAATGATCTGCTTAAAATAAAATTAAATTCCTCTAATGATATTTCATTTTAAAATAAAAAAAGTAAGCTGATTATTAAAGTATTCCTTTTATATTAATTAAATACATAATTTTAAGAT
>JABFPN010007270.1:0-10503 GCA_022817305.1 Leptoteleia sp. ZL-2020
AGTTTTATTTTGACATTATGGTTTAAGGTTATAGTCATCGTTAGTTAAAAACTTGTGTCAATTTAACAAAATTCTCGTGCAAACGTAAGATGTACATATTGTCGGTATTACACAATGTTTATTTATCTATAACGAAACACTATTTACAAAATACTTTTTGTTACTTTAAAACAAATTACTGTTGGTCTACTTTTTACACAAGACTCATGCTGGATTTAGTGCAATCGCGTTTGGCATAACACGGCATTTTTCTCCGTGTATATATAAAACACAATTGACCTATATATAAAGTAACTCCCAGAACCAGTTCCGCGTAATTCTAAAGATAAAGCCACGTTGGACATATCTAAACAGGTTACAACTTATGCAGTACGCTTAGTTTCGTTAGTTTCGTTTAGTTTTGTTTAGTTTCGTTTAGTTTCGTTTAGTTTCGTGTTAGTTTCGTGTTAGTTTCGTTAGTTTCGTTAGTTTCGTTAGTTAGTTTCGTTAGTTTCGTTAGTTAGTTTCGTTAGTTTCGTTAGTTTCGTTAGTTTCGTTATATAATGCGCCACAATGGCGAACAAATTATAATCGTGTTTCGTTACAATCGACTATTTGCATTATAAACAACTTTAAGGATTCAAAGCCTTTTTGATCCGTTTCGAGGTAGTCCGGACCATTACAGGTTCCACATTGTAAAACACATTTCATTGATAGGCCGATCTTTTAACAGGCCAGACATCAGCTTCGCCACACTCCCATACTGGGCTGGAGACTTGCTCCAGTTTGTTCGACGGCCCGCTATCTCGGTTACTTCGATACGTCGATTCATTGTTCGCGGATTGAGACCGGTCCGCGAACTGAATTTATAATGCTATTAATTGGCAACATTTCCGCCCTTATATTTCAATCCACTCTCGTTTCTCTGGCGTAAAGTATGTGAGACGCTCAACACAATACGCATTGAACGGATACATTGTTTAGTCCGAGTTGCGCAGATTGAGAGGTAAAATATGTTATTTTCAAATTAAGAGAGGATGGGGGGGAAGGGTATATAAACCTATAATATATGTCGTTCCATGAAAAAAATTGTATCTATTATACATTTTCCCGCGCTTCATGGGTCGAATGATTTTTACGTGCCCTTCAAAATGTAAATAAACAATGGTTTGTTATGATTTGGTGTCTATGGAAATGTTTGCAAACAAGGCTTATTGATATTGATTCTTTGAAAAAGGTTCTGATTTCCAGTTTTATAAAATTTATCAAAAAGAAACATGGAATATATAAGAATACTTTACATATTTTGTATATGTTTTCAGAAACACATAATTAAATATATATGGAGTTTGTATAAAAATTGCTTATGGTTTCACGCTGAGAAAATATATCTATAAATGCTACTAAAGTATCTTTTGAGGACACTTTTCCCAATAAACTGTCGCTTTCGGGGACAAGTGTTGCATGTGAGGATGCTTTTTTCCATGACGGCCCTGGGGCCCGGTTAGTTAGTTTAGTTAGATTTTAACAAATTTATGGCGAAGTGGCGTAACCCCCCCCCCCCCGCTGAGATTTTTGGATTGGCCAATTTTGAATTTTCCTCCTAAATATGAAAATTATTTGAAATTGAAATCTTCATATATCAAGATAATGAGAAATAGGACGAGACCTCAAATGCACCGAACGTAGTAAATATATATATATAAACAGTGAAGCGGTTGTTTCAAGCACCCACCACTTTTTGGGAGACTAGTTACGATCCTAAGCTCAATTTAAATTAAATAAATTTTGAATTTACGTGGGAAATTCAAAATTTGCCAATCCAAAAATCTTAGCGGGGTGGCCAAGCCATAAAATTTTTAAAATCTAACTAAACTTACATTTGTGGGCCTAGTACCGTATCATGCAAATCAGTCCTCAAAAGTACTATCTTTCCAAAATTCGGCGTTTTCAGTTTTGAGGTCGGACCTCAAAACTACCACCGATGGACGTTTTGCATGCAAATAAAGGCGGGTTTACAAATATCCGACCACAAAAGTACCGTTTCCGCTATATATATATATTCGATGAAATATTTTTAAAAGTTTGAAACGAATTTGATTAATTCCTTTTCAAAATATGAAGATAATTATTCGAAGGTTTGCCGAGCACTATGACAAATCTAATTTACTTATACACAGTAAATTGCTATTGCGCAATGTGTATTCTTCTATTCTATTCATTACTATAAATCCGAACCATTCACATTAATAAATGCATAACCTAAATACTTATGACCGTCCGATCACATTGTTACGATACACCGATCAAAATACGAATCGCATTTCATGACACTTGAAAAATCGGCACATTCATCGCGGGATCCCCCCCCCCCCGCACGTCCCCGGGGTCTATAAATCTGCGGCAACTTTTGTAACTATTCGCCACGACGCCGACGTTGATCCCGACGAATAAAATAATGCCGTCTCATTGGCCAAGGCCGTGGGCTTTTGATTTAAATTTCGCGCACAACCGTCGTCGGGCTTCTCCACGAAAGATTTATTCCCAGAGAAACTTCTTCGCGTTCTTTGTCGCGGGGATGAGCGGGCAAAAATTTTGCGCGCGCCGCATTATTTCACCGGGCGAAGGCGGGACGCGCCGGTACGAGCCGGTCGCCGGAAATTAATTACGATAATTAGTGTACCGGCGCGATGTGCGAGGGGTTGAAATGTGGACGAGTTGTCGGGTGGGGCGAGCGGCGGGGACACCAGCGGAAATGTATGGCTGCGCAAGCACTGCCGACAGTTACCGTCGCGAAAAATTCCGCGCTCGGCCACAATAGAGGCCTTGCCATAAGTTGCCATGAAACAAGCCTTCCGTTGTTTTTCGTGTACCACGCTTTCAGGCGCATAAATTTGAATTTACGCGGGGTTTATGGCCTTGAATTTATGATTGCAATTCGTGTTTGTACTTCGTAATATTTGATAATTATTATTTAAGTGTTAGTATTTAGAAAATATACCTTTTTTCATGTATATATATAGATTGTAAACAATCTTTGTTTTTATTTATATTAGTGTAAATAAACAATGGATTGTTTATTCTGATTGGAAATATTTACAATCAATGTTCATTTGCATTGTATCGGTAATAAGATGTCAGTTTCGTCTTTATTTATCATCATTTACTTTTCGAAATTTTCTTTTATATTATATGTAAAATTTTTTTTAATGGGACTGAAAAATGGGATTGAAAAAAAACGTTTTCAAAATACGAAATTTAAGCTCACTTAGTTTTTTGCTATATTTACATCCATTTTTATGTTCTTTGGACGTAAACAAACAATATTATTGTTTTTATTTTTAATTTGGTAATCCAAATATTTACAAACATTACTTTTTTATATAGACAATATTTTTTTTACATGTTAACTTTATTTATATTGATTCCTTCAAAAGTGTTTTAATTTCCAATTCGATGAAATATAATAAAAAAAAGTGGAATATATGCCAAGTTACACTGAGTTTTTCAATAGAAAATTATTTAACTGCGTATACATTCAAAGAAAATAACTATTTTTCTATCGCAAGTTGCGATAAGTGGTGCAAAAAATAATGTTTGCACTCCATCCTATGCGATACATTTAAGCGCTGAATGTAAAAAGGTTGCATATTCGCCAATTGACATTTTGTAAACTGCCAAGATTGACGTTTCCGCGGGACATTCCCAGACACTTGGCGTCGCAATTGGCGCCCGACTATCGAAGCCGACTTATCAGGCGCGAAACTGTCTCCGCTTCGTCGGAATCGAGTGCGATTCCGGCGACCTCTAGTGAGACTGCGGGGGGCCTCCGGCCCGCGCATTAGTCACGTGCATGTCAGAAGCTTTTGCACGCAAACGCGTGCTTAGACTCTCGCGATTGTACTCGCCGTTCGCACGACTATCTATCCGAACGTATCGCGTAACAAAATTATTATTAAGCGCGCGACACGATTCAATTCTGCCGCGATGCTATACGTGGCGCCGCCACGGATGCCGGCCGTGAGTTATCACTGCGCGCGCAGCGCCACTTACGGCACCACCGTTAAAGCCTTGTCCGAGGGCATTGTCACAGATAATTTGTTTCGATTGAAATGCTCTCTTTTTCCCTTTTCTTTCTTTTTGGCAAATTGAATTAGAGAAGCGGAGCCCTTACCTGCCGGCTATTGATAATTTTATTACCCTTAACGGTGATTTCACTTAATTTGTATGTCAGTCAACTATCTGTTTTGTACTAAGCATTCATTGTATTGTTCTTGCATCCAGGTGGAAATTTAAATTTTATAGTAAACTCTGATAAAATTTCTTTGAGAAAGTAAATAAATATATATTAATTGTACTCACGACATTTGATTCACAATATGATTACATCATATGAGTGGCGTAAATGCAGGATATATGGTCACACTTATGAAACATATATGGTTACACATATGGGAAGAAACTAACTTGTATGGCCACACATATGTCCTATATACGGCCACATATATATCATATAGGACCATATATATTACTCTAACGGCAGTTTTGAGACCAAATCGCCATTTTATTGACTTGTTTACTGGCAGTTTTGAGGACATTTGGTAGTTTTGAGGACTGTCCCCAAAGTCACATTGTGAAACAACGACAGCTTTGAGGACACTTTCTACGTAAACAAAATTACGTTCCCGGGGCCCGGCAATGTTAGTTCCGTTAAATTTTTTAAAAATTTGCAGAAGTGAGTTTAGTTAGTTTTCAAACATTTAGAACATAGTTTAAACATTTAATTTTAAATTTCCCTCCATAATTTAAAAATTTACCTCCAAAATTTGAATATCCAACGCGTACCTAATCTCTCAAATTAAAAATATAAAATTTGTGTTAATTTGATTTCAACATTTTCTTAGTCAACTGGTACTTAAAAACAAATAATTTAAGAATATCATTTGCAAATATTTTGGATAACATTGCGATGAACGACTTAAGGTGATGCTCCAAGCATAGCCCTGCAGTATCGGCTTTGATGTTTTTGAGTATAAAAATGAAATGGATCATAATTTTTTAATATGATAGTTAGGAGAGTATTGTAGATTATAATGATATGCGTTTTGAAGAAAAACAACAAAAAGCGGTGTGAACTGTTTTTAAATATAAGAAATGTCGATAAAAAATTCTAATTTACACCGCTTTTCATCAGTCTTTTTCAACAATTATGTTTATATAGGCAGTAATATTCTCCCGGTGCTAAAGAATGGCGGTCTGGTCACTATTTTACAAAATAATTTTATTATTATTTTAATTTAAAAGACCCTAACTCCGTGACAGCAGACATTGAACATCACCTTAAGCAATAATATATATAAATATTGTTTTGTTTTTTTTTTACAGAGCGTCTAGTATCAGGTCTCTGTTGCAAGGTTTTGTCTGCTAAGTGTTGGTGAATCATCGATCGAGTCCTGGTAAGTAATATACAATAAATAACTATTAATAATAGCGATATAAAATGTACATAAACCGTTAGATTAATAAGTTTTTCTATGAAATTGAAAAGTGTCGAGTGTAACCTGTTGAGACAATTTTGACAATGAAACGGTTAGTCCTTGTCTTATATGCTAAACGACATTGAAGGTGGGGGTAAACTTTAAATGCAACTATTTCATTGTAGTAGTATAAATGGGTGATAGTAACTATATTTTAGAAATGGAGTACAAAGGCCAAGGCCAGGTGCTCCTTGGGCAGGAGAACCAGAATGCTTGCACTTATTATATACAATACAATACAATACAACTATATTTTATGGTTAAAGTAGGAAAGTAACATAGTCTTTATTATAGTTACACATACTGATCCAATCCAGAAGTAACTAAGTGAAAGAAAAATAAGCGAGTTAATTTTTTATAGTAAATAGGAGTCGAATTTCAGGAGATTTCTAAATATGTTTGTGAAATATAAAAAAATCTGAAATAAATTCTTTGTACTAAATTCAGGTTTATTGGAAATTCCGTATATTTATTAGAATTCTAATAGAATAAAGAAATTCCTATAGATTTATTGGATTTCCTACAGATTTACTGGATTTCCTACAAATTTATTGAAATTCTCAATAATAACTAGTATTCATATTTACTGAAACTTCTATAGATTTACTTGAATTCCCATATAAGTTAGAATTTTCATAGATTTATTGGTATAAATATTTATTACACCATTTTTTCACATATTATTATAAGTACTTGCATTATGTTTGTCATACTTATTATGTTAAATCTAATTAATTCATTGTTCTGCGTGTTTACATCAGGGTGAAACAAATGATGTCAGTTAAATCAACCATATTGACTCTGGCAAAAACAACTCAAAATTTCCAAAACATCGCGATAACTATTTCTAAAGACCGGACAATGTTTTTTCCCTGACTTTTCGACAATTCAGTCGGTCGCATATTTTGCATCTAACGTCGCCCTGAACGAACCGTCCCAAAGTTTTCAATGCGACACATGTTGGTATCGTAACGCATCGTGTATTAACTCGATTGTGCGTTTGCGAGCGGACTGGGAGCCGGTCGGAGATTGTGCGAGCCGAAATAAAATATGCACAAATGCGGAACAAAAACGATCGGGCGCCTCGTTCCCGACAGGTCAGGCAAACTCTGCCCATTAATCATAAACTTTTTGCTGCGTCGGCGACGTGCGCGCGCGCGACATCGGTGCTCGGGCTTAAGGTATAATTGATTAGCGGAATGACGATAAGTAGGTGTAAGCGCCGTTGGCCCAGATCGGCGGCGCGGCTACCGTGCGCCGGAGGCGCGACGCCACTATGTCACCGCTGCCGCCAGCGTCGGCGCACCGCGCGGGGCACCCGCGTTTCGCAAGGCGAGCGTCTGGCCGCGGCAGACAGCGCCTCGACTCGCTTTCTCGACTCTCCCGCTCCATCGCTCGCCGTTGACGCGACGGAACTTGCGCCACCGGCCAAATTAACATCATTATTCCCCGGGTTTATTATGCCGTTTAATATTTGAACGCTTGACGCAATCGGTATCGGATTGGGGCAACCGTTGTGCCATTGTGTGTCGCCAATTGCACAACGGGAGCATTGTACCTTTATTCTGTCAATGTGTAAATTTAATAACGCCTCGTCGTAATAATTGGCCCATTTCACCAGTAAAAATCAAACTTACTGGGTCGTAATTGAAAATCTGAGAAACTTGTTTATATGTGTAACTGTACGAAAAGGCGAACGAAATTTATATATAGGTGCTGCATATGTTCACATGTACGCTTCTGATAACGTATGTACAGCATAAGTGTGACACATGCCCGTGAAAATTTTTTTATATAGGTAGCCATAAAGGTGCCATATATGCGCCATATATGTTTTTAGAAACATATATACGGCATATATGCCAACATATATGCGGCATATACGCCACCTATATAAAATTTTTTCATGGGTGTATGTATGATGTTCGGCGGAACTATTTGAAATAGTCACCATGTATATTTTAACTGATTTTAACATTCGTATTTAAATGAAATGTATATAACAGCTAAAATTTATAGATAAAATCTGATAAAGTTCCTTTGAAAATGTAAATAAATATACACGGAAAAAAAGTATTCCCTTTGGTAGATAAATCAGTTTATCTAGTCATTTTTAAGTAATTTAGTAAGAATTTATTCTACTTGCAGAAAGACAGATATTAAATCGACTAAAATTAATATTTAAAAGTTACACAAACTGTATGGCTGATACAGCCATATACAATTATCTAAGAGGAACTGAACATATCCTCAATATGTCAACGAAAATACTTGGATTGCACTGTGTTGACGATTAGATAAATTTGTATGGCTGATTCGGCCATACAGTGTATGTAATTCAAGAAACTCGCTAGGTTAGTTTTCATAAATTCGACTAACATAAATTTGTTTGGCTACGATAATTATAATTTCTAATTATCTTAATAATGGCCAAACAATATATCTAACTTACATAGAAATTTAGTAGTGCACTTCATATTTTTTTTTCCGTGTATATTCATTGTACTCACTACAATTGATTCACAAATGACGTCGCATAAGTGCAACATATATGGTTACGCTTATGAAACACATATGCTAACAGATATGGGAAGAAACGAACTAACACATGTCACATATACACGGAAGAAAATGGCATATGATTTAAAACTAAATAAAGGTAATTGTGGACCCGCTTACATCCCCCCCCCCTGACATGGGGTTTTATACATGAAATCGATGCGTTTTTGAACGCTGATTACAATAAAAAAAGAATAAAATGTCGCTCTCTTATCGTTCAAAAGAAATGACCAAAAAAATAAACGGTCCCTGGGAGCGCGTTTGGATAGAGTTGGGCGCACTGTATCGCTCATAACTCCGAAAGTATCGACTTTAGGGATATGCTCCAAAGGACCAAAAATGCTCCCAACGGTGTCCTCGACCTGTTATGTTAGTTTAGTTAGATTTTAATGAATAATGAATAAAGAAAATGTGCACTCTTAAATCGTTTTTCATGCTGATTACGATAAAATTACACAGATAGGTCGCTATCTTGCCGGTTATGGGAAGAAAAATAGATAAGAATGTATTTTATTTATTATTACTTATTTATCTATTTATCTATTTACATTATTTAATGATGTTTTTTTGTGTCATTGTAATAAACCGCAAAAAGTAATCTATCAATGTAAGTAAGTAAAAAAAAAAATGATGCGTTCATTGCACTTACTGATGCATTACTATATAAAGTCTTACATTCATATAAAAATGATATATTTATACCGATTAAGTTAGACGGTTAAAATAAAAATTGGTAACATGAAATGCCATGAGTTAATATCGCTTGCGCGTTATGAACAAGCCTCATTAATAACGTATTTAATAGACCGAAATGTATTCCCGGTTAATGTTAAGTGTCCAACATGCGGTAGCGATGCCCCGCTGATCGCAAGCGATAATGTTTATCGTTGTCGCCAATATAGGCGCATCAAAGACAACAAAAAAAAGTGTGAAGGTGCGTTGCGATTTCAAACAAACTATTCAAGCCTATTCATGGTTTCGTAATAGTAAGATCGACATTTACAATCAGTGCATTGCAGTCAGTTATTTTTTATTCAATAATTATCCGCGTCAGGACTTTTTGAAATTTGAGTTGGAAATGTGCACTCGATCAGTTGTACGTTTCCAGGCCCGTTGCAGACAGGTAGGATGTTAATAATACATTATTATTGCATATATAGTTATTATATTAATACATATTAATACATATATCGTTGCCATTTTAGACATCTTACTAATGTGTTGTTATATTTTATCTTGTAGTTGTGTGTCGCTTGGGCTAAGCTTGGGCTAATAGCAAAATCAAACCAATAGGTGGCAGGGATAGGATTGTAGAGATCGATGAAAGTAAATTCGGCCACCGAAAATACCACACTGGTCGCCTTTCGACGGGTCAATGGGTTTTCGGTGGCTACGAAAGGCAAATCAAACACATTTTCACAGTTCCGGTCGAAAACCGTACGTCTGCGACCCTACTATCATTAATTAAACAGTGGATAAAACCGGAAACCACGATAATATCGGACTGCTGGAGGGCCTACAATTGTATCCAGGATGAGGATTTTAAACATCTTACGGTGAATCATCGTTACAATTTTGTAGACCCCGACACTCGTATGTATATTATTAGATTATACCATGTCGCAGAAAATGTAACTATAATGAGTATTTTGCCGAATTCATGTTAAAACGCTTTACACCGTATGAAAATAGAATTGATACATTCTTTTCTATCATGTCCAATATGCGCGACATAGATGAGGAACCGGAAGATGAAGCAGTTGAAGATGAGGAAGAAGATGAAGCCGAGGAAGAGGAAGATGAAGCCGAGGAAGAGGAAGATGAAGAGGATGATGAAGAACGTCTGTAGTATCGTCTATAGGGAGTCAATCCCTGCTGTCATTTTTATCTGAATAAATGAATGTTTAAAATATAATTATTATTTGTTCAACTTTTGTGTGTTACGTCTTACCGCCATTTATTTTATCAAAATTCATTAAAATCTAACTAAACTAACATAACAGGTCCAGGACACCGTTGGGAGCATTTTTGGTCCTTTGGAGCATATCCCTAAAGTCGATACTTTCGGAGTTATGAGCGATACAGTGCGCCCAACTCTATCCAAACGCGCTCCCAGGGACCGTTTAGTTTTTTGGTCATTTCTTTTGAACGGTAAGAGAGCGACCTTTAATTCTTTTTTTATTGCAATCAGCGTTCAAAAACGCATCGATTTCACTTATAAAAAACCCACATGGGGGGTGGGGGGTAGTATTGTATACAATTACCAAAATATTATATTTTAAATACAGCAATTAAAATATGTATTAAAATCATTCATATTATAGTTAAATATAAACATATTGTGCACTGTAATATATAACTAATTGAATTCTATTAATGTTTATTTATTATTAATCATAATAAATGACAATAAATTAATGCATAATAT
>JABFPN010007271.1:0-10503 GCA_022817305.1 Leptoteleia sp. ZL-2020
GGGGCGGTTGGCCGGATTTCGTCGTGGAAAATCGCGTTGGCGCTGTGTGTGTGCGTCGGGTTACGTTATCTATCGCCGTAAAATTCGCGACGACGCCGGCTCCCGGATTCATTCGTGCGAGCACGAAAACACACCGATGAATCGTTAGTTTATTCCAACTGGTGATAAATCTCACGAGGCGCGCACCGACAGAGCGGCGCGCGCGCGCGCTCCAGAACTTTTCTACTTCTGGCAAACCGGTGCCGCTTTTTTTTTTTTTTTTTTTTTTTTGGTTTGCATCACGACCTTAAAAAGGGTTAAATATTTCCGTTTGTATCGAGCTTGAAGATACTTGGATATATGTTAGTAGGTGTATTATTTATTTATGTTTTCACTGAGAGAAATATTATGGAAAAATTCTAAGAATTTCTACACTCAGAAAAAAAAAAAGCTTGCGTCAAGAAACCTGTACAGAGAAAATGTTCTTATTAAAACTGACAGAAAATCTATTAAAACTAAGAATATTCAGTTATCATCTGTTGAAAATATTCTTAAACTAAAACTATTTTATTCTTTTCTCTAAAACAAATCCATTTAATATAAATGGAAATAATTCTTCATATAAATATATTTTTTCTAAGAATAATTTATTCTTATTATCAATAGAATTTCGCTTTGTCCATATAATGAATGGAAATCCTAGTTAATATAAGAATATTCTATTACTCCTCTATAATTTTAGATTAATTTTTACCATAGTTATAATAGAGAACAATTTAAAATTGTACAATTTGTTCAATTGTTTATATTGTTATGTTCAATTTTAAATTGTTCTCAATAATAACTATGGTAAAAATTAATCTAAACTTTGAAAAAAAAAAAAAAAAATGAAAGTCTGCTCAATATGGTTCGTTTACTAGATATTCTTAGAATTTTTTCATATTATTTCTCTCAATCTTTATATAGATAAATATTCTACTTGCAAAAATTTTACAACTCATTTGTTTTTTAAAATAATATTGTTTATAACGTAATAGTATATTTTATTCGTTCAAATATTTAATACGAGATTTTAATGTTTACCAAGAGTGTACTTCCAATCCAGATGATTCGTCATCCCTTCAGATAACAGATGAGCGTAGCTGTAATTATGGGCGAATAACTGGTCGCGTTCAACTATCATCTAGGAAGAGTGACGAATTATATGGAATGGGAGTACATCTATTATTTATCACACGCATGGCAAAGACTTTGCTGTATATAATTTATAAGATGTATCGGAGCCCGAAGAAGTTTCGCAGACCACAAACGATTCTTTTTTTTTCTTATTTTAATGCGAATTTATAATTAACCTAACAAGTTGTCCAACAAATTTAGCTGATATGTTTAATAAACTGGAGAATACCACGCTGTTGAACACAATTCATATAATAATTAATCAGAATTCCACAATTGGAATACAGCGACTAAATTTAGCGCGCTATTAAAAAAAAAAAAAAAAAGAAGAAGAAAGAAGACCGAGGTCTGATAAGGCTATGAATTATGTTTCAATTCGCCGAAGTCTCGGAGCTTATTAGAAATTCATTGAAGTGTCGAGAAGAGTTTGCGATCGATAAAAATCAAAGGCGTGTTGTTTGTTGCTCGAGCGCAAGTCTGGGGGGAGGGGGGGGGGTACCGGAAACGGTAAATCCGATACTGAATCGACGATCTTTTTATTTTGCATTCGGTATACGTGATGCGTTTCGCGAAAACCAAAAATGGAAATAACTGTAACGCAATTACAAACGAAGGAATTGGTTTCCTTCCGCGCACCTTCCGCGTTTTCATTTCCTTCCGTTTTGCAATTATTCCGTATCTAAAGCCAGTAGGAAATGTTCTACCGGATCACAGTGATGGCAAGGCACTGGCGCCAGAGTTTACAGTAGTGGTATCCCTGGAACTAGGTAATTTTTTGATTCAATAGTACTGGCACAAGTCTGGTTCAATTCTGGTACTGATATTGTGCCTGACACATAATTATATTATGTTTTTATTGATAACAAAGTTTGAATCAATATGGATATGTATCTGTTTACCAGAGTCTCTACCAGTACTGGGCCAATATCCAAAACATTTTCGAAAACAGTGCAAAATTTTACTGTTTTCCAACAGTAATTTATAAGATTTAGCTGATATACAACTCAATTCCTGTTTAAAATAGTAACAAGACCGTTTTCATATCAAAAACAAAAAGTATTAGTGCCAGAATTGCCAGTACTGGCTCGATACCAAGCCAATAAAAATTTCTGAGTGATGATGCTGGTCCAGTATTTATTAAATATAACAAACTATACTGTTTATTTAATGATATCGAGTATCGAACCTTTTTTTTTTTCGTTCGCTCATCAGTACTGGCACGAGTACGGGCCAGTACAGTTTGCCCTGGCAATCTCCCATAGGGAAGGTAAGGTCAATTTCTCGCACGGTCTTGTCAGACCGAGTGGATTGGCCACGACGTCGCGCGTTAAATTCATAATAAAGGTTTCATAATGGCCGGGGAGCACCAGCAGATGCAGGCGCGCACAATTTTGACGTTATTCAGCGGGTATCGCTGTCGGGCAATTTGAAAGAATGGAAATAATGGACGGCAAAGTCTGGATTCCAAGTTGGTACGCCGAATAGGTACTCGTGGCCTTTGTCGCGATCGCAGACCAATCGATGGATCGCCGCGCGCTGAATGACTCATTCCCCCCGTCTTCTCTTCCCCCCCCCTGCTTCGATTACGTTGTAATTACAAACGACGGAGCCGCAATTACAACGGGATACTGTGGTACAATATGGGAGTTCGCAGTGTCCGCCCGTGAGTTGTTGTCTCCGACCCACATTTAACCGATAACTTGACCCAGCATTCACGCTTTCCTGAATTCTTCAAATTTTAGAACCTAATTTAGATTCCAATTAAAGGCACAAAGGATGGAGGGGTGGGCGTAATGTCGGGCACGTCTTTGTAATGTGTTTTAGATTATTTTTTTGTACGCTCATTGGATAGAAATTAGCAAGAATAGAACTTGAACAAGACAAGTTAACGATGAAAAGTTGAGTGAACTTAAAGAGAAAAAAAAAGAAATACTGTTTGTAATAAAATTAAAAAGTTGGTTTATATATATGGTAGCATTCTTTAAGAATGGTAAATCTTAATTTAACTGGTATTTAATCTGATCCCTATGAGAAATTACCAGAGTCGACCTAAGGGGCCGATTCTGGCCCAGTACTGTTAGCCAGACTTTGGTAAACAGATAGGGACCGGTACTGGTTTGAGCTTGGTTATCAACAAAAACAGAAGTTAACCAGATATAAGACATGCCAGGCAAAAAATCAACGCCATAGTTGATCCAGACTTGAAGCAGTACTGGTGATTTAAAAAAAATTGTTCAATGCAAGAGCAACGTTGGATGATTACTGGTAGGGTATAGCTATACAACTTGTACGTTTAGTTATAGGGTACTGGCCCAGTGTTATCACTCCATAACTGCCACGATTCCGTCACTGTACTGGTAAACAAAGTTACCATTACTGGTAACTCTAGTAACAGTTACTATACCAGTACTGGGCCTGTAGAACATTTCCTACTGGGATTTTATCTACCTCGTTAAGATTTGTAAATCATTGAAAGAATTCTGTGGTAAGATGCAATTGAAATGTAAGGGGGAAAAAAATGGGTCAAGTTATATTTTGTCGCCAAAGAGCCGGTTTACGATTGAATGATATAAGTGAAAAATGGAGGTCATTTGGTACGACTAGAATGCTGGAAAATCTATCGCGACTGCAATGGCGCGTGATTCTTGAGTGGCAAATGGCGGTGTATCGACCGTACATCTTTGCGAACAAGTTACATTATAAAAGGATCCATGTGTGCGCGTGTAAAAAATTGGAATAAAGGGTAACGGAAAGACGTTTATTTTTCACTGACAGATTTCCGGAGCTTATACCATTGCTCGGGCGTATATTCCGAGATGCCGTTGCACGCGCAGAATCGTTTGAAAAATGAATTTAATAGCTACTTGTTTTATTGCCGCGAGTTATATTTATTCGTGAACAACTCCCCCGGGGGGTAAAGGGGGAAGCTTCGTTCGGAAGAATAGAAGTCCTTTTTGATAACTCTTACGCAAAATGCACCAATTGCTCGGCATTTCTAGTCAAATAAGATTTGTCGTGGCGGAAAAATGGGAATTGAAAGTTGATGTATGAGACTGGGATGGTCGGAATCCCGCGGGGAGAAAAAAAATCCAGGCTGGTAAGGGTATGGAAATGGTCTGAAAGGTAGTGCAAATGTATGGCAATCGTTTAGATTGAGCCTGAGAATGTGGATCAGGTATGTTTTCAGGTTATTTTTCAGTCTGACAAATCATGAATTCAGAAATCACTCCGGAACTTTATATTTATGTCAGATTGGCTTGAGTATGGGAAATGTTTGGCAAATGTTTGGATAGCATCAGGTTGATATATCCATGTGAAATCTGAACTTTATTCAGGTGTTGTCGAATTATTTTTAACATTACAGTTCTTCTGGATATATTCTAGGAAACGTTCCTGGGCCAGCTTATTTCCAAACGTTCTCCAGATTTTCAGATAACATGCAGACATTTTTTCCAGTTTGCTTCCAGACCATATTCAGACAAATATTTTCCCCTGTGGGTATGTTTTGACAAACTAAAAAGTGGTTCGTTTTACTTCTGAATAGATGCTCGTGCCAAACTCTTGCCATACTCAAATCAATCTGACATAAATATTTAATCTGATCTGGCTTTCTGAATTCATGTTTTGCCGCATTGAGAGAACAGTTTGGAAACGTTACCTTATCCTTTACCACACTCAGACTCTTGCCAGACAATTGCCAGACCTCTCAATTGAATGATTTATTCTAGATTACTGGCCAGAACCATTCGCATCCTATCACCTGACTGATTTTTATCACTATCTGCGTGGACGAAAAATAAGATGCCATTTGCTTCATCACTTAAGTTAATATCACTTAAGTTAATATTCTAATGGTTGACGGATGTTTATTCAAATCAAATGAAATATAATTGTTCGTGTTTTACGAGCGCGCTTACTTATTCAGCATTACAAAAACTAACTTCACGATTATTATGTCAATGCGCTGAAGTGAAAATCAATAACCGTGCATTATCCGCGTTGTACTTAATAAATCAATTTAACATCACAATGTCTTGTTTGTAATATGTTTGCGCGCGGCTAAGTCCGCTTGTAATAATGAATCGAAGTACACGAGTAAATGGATGATTCATTGACGGTTTCTTTTCGCTTTTTTGTTACAGGTGAGTTTGCATTGTGTTTTGGACCTTTCCTTGGCTTCGGCTCCACCGAGGTATTGTGTTACTTTACTCTTTCACAAGCGTAATAAAATAATCCTTGCGCCGCTGATTTGAAATGTTGTCTTTGTAAATCATGTTACGAATGAAGCATTTTTATGCTCTTCGTGAAATGCCAGCAACTGATGAAATTGCAATTTACATTTTCTCCCTGTTTATTATTCATTTAATTTGTGTTTATATTATGAGAAAGCGTTTTTGTTGTTTTTTTATTTGGAATAATATTTCTGTCAATGATATTTAAACAATTCCGGTACGTTAATAGTATAAATAATTTATTCTAAATTTTGTAATTTACTCAAAATCTGTTCCCTGTCATTCGGGTCAGTGAAACATTAGAAAAAAAGATAAATAATTTAGAAATGAATTTAAAATACTGTAATATTACAAGAGCTTGATGTATTTTAAAAGATTCTTTTTTGATATTGATCAAAAACTGAATGACAAAGTAGTTCTGTCCATGCAATTTCACCGATAAGTGCACATTTTGCAGAGTTTATTTATTATTAAATATACTTTTTTTAACAAACGAAACATATATATATATATATATATATATAACTCGCTGAAACTCTTGGAATAAGTTATACACGCGAGTTTTCTTTGTTTCAAACTGGTTTAAATTTGTTCCATTTTAATTAAAGCTTTGCGAATTTCCTGTGTATATTTATCTTGACTATTGCCCGTTGAGATAATGCCCGTGTTCTATCATACAAGCCAAACTAATGAGGGACTTATCAATTTCGATAAATTATTGAAATACTTAATTATCAATTTATTATCTAAAGTTAAACTAATTTAATACGTTAAATTTCATTTTAAACATTGAACAAAAATAAAAGAAGAAGAAGAAAAAAAAGATAATTTATATATATAAAAGAGAAATGAATACACTTTATAATAATAACGTGTAATTATCTAGCGAAACAAGTTTAATTAAATTTATTAAATTTAACGGAAAGTCAAGCAGACTGGGGTATATATATATATATATATACACACCCAACGATTCAACTAAATTTGAATAAGTACAAATTTTAGTCGAACCAACCGAGCTGTCTTTTCCTCCCTTTTTCTTCCGTCGAATGAAATCAACTTTTTGCCGTGCGAATCGAAACCCAATACCCAAGGAAAGCCACACGAGTTTTGGCCCGATTATTACTCGACCGTCGACGTCCCCCCTAAAACCACCGCCGAGCGAGATCTCTGTTTCGCAAATGGACGCACTTTGATGGCGATAAATGGAAAAGGGGAAAATTGCCGCTTTGGTGAAAAGTAATAGGCCGCATTAAATGGGCAGGTTATCTCGTAGGTGCGCGCGGACCGAGCGACGGCGCAAAGAAGTGTAGCTCTTGCGCAGGATTTGCTATTGCGTGACGCTTTGCGAGCAAGGGCCCAGAATTGCGCGCCGCGGTACCGTCTGCTCGGCCGGAAGCGGCGAACGAGTGGGGATGGGGGGGGGGAGATCAAAAACAAAGTTAAACGAAAGGGCTAACGAAACTAATTAAACTACTATCTACCCGACTTGGCCTCGGGTACTGGCGCCCCGGCGCTTCCCATTTCCATCTTGAGCGCGCTTTTCCCTCGAGTGGATTTGCGTTGCCGACGGCGGGGCGCGGCGAGACGCGTCGCGAAAATCACGCCGGGCTTGGTATTGAAATTAATAGTCCCGTAATTCGGTTTATTGCGCGGCAAAGCGCGGCGCAGTTTCCGATCGCTGGTTCCGTTGAGGTTCGCTAGATCGAACGGAATATTCTCTGTTAATGCAACGATAAAAAAAAAAGCTATTGAAATTTGAATTACTTTGTGTTATACGCAGTGGAAAAATTTATGAATTTTAAAAAGTAGGTTTATTGGAAGGAATTAATTGGAACAGTGGAAAAATTTGTTTGAAATGAAGTAAGATTATTGAGTTAATTTTCGTAAAATAAGTGGGTGTTGTACACTGGGAAAAAAGAAATATAAAATACTATTTTTTTATATCAATTTAAGGATATTTTGGAAAAATAAATGTTTTTGCTATATATAATAGTAAAATTCGAAAACTATAGTACAAATATGTAGTAAATTTTAATTACGAAAATACTAAAAATTACTGTTACGATTATCATTTAATCCCAGAAGACAATTTGTGGGAATAGTTAAAAATCTTCAAACAGTTCAGTTGTTCAAACTATCCCAGTGATGAAACAGTTTAAATTTCTTATTATAATATATATAGATAATAAAATTTTCTAATCTATCAATAATTTTCGAAATATTTACCATATTTTGAATAGAATTTTGAGTATAATATGAGATATTGCATTGAAAAATTGATTTCCCTACGTAGAATCGAGGACAAAAAACAAAAATTATTTTTCTTCAACCTCGTATCAACTTAAGATGTTCTTTCGAGAGACGGTCGAATTCACGCGCGCAACTTTTCATACCTGCCGGTTGCCGTTACTTTTCGCTCTCGCAAAAGTTAAACGTTATCGTGCAAATGTAATTCATAGTTTTTTCAGGATAAAGTATAAAATTTGTTGCGCGGAAGTTCGATAAATTCCCAGCAGAAAACAATGCTTCGGGTGTATATTGAATCGAACTTTCGAATCACCCCGGAAATTATAAAGCGCCGGGGATAAACAGTCGTTGAAAATCATCGCAACTTTCGTCGGGGCAACAAAAATAATTCAAATGATCGGCACGCCGCGGCGCTGTAAACTACGCGCGGAAAAATACCCCTCCCCTCCCCCTCCCACTACGGTTCAGAGTTAACGCACCTCGCAACATCTGATATTTCGACGGGCATACATTTTTGCACCATCCTCAATACGAATCCCGTTAATAAAATCTATTAGCTAAAACTCCGCCGTGTCCGATAACTTTGGCCGTGGAAAAATGCTACGCGTCGGTGAAACAAAAGGCGAAATGGGGGTGGGGGAAAAAAGGAAGAAGAAAAAAGTGGATAAAAGTAAAACAAAAAAGAAAGAGGAAAAGTACAATGCAATAATGGATATTACTGGGCGCGAACACCCGTTATATGCACGTCTTATATAGTTGTGTTTATAGTATGTACCAGTTCGGGTATATAAAACGGCGCGGGGGTACATGCCGCCTTTTCTCGCCTTTAGGAAGACTCGCACCGAGGCGATCGCGCACCGCGCCAAGAATTGGGTTAGGCAAACATCTAGTACCCGCTTTTTCCTTTTTACAAAACGCAATGTGAGCTCGTGGAATATCTTCTTCTTTTTTCTTCTTTTTTTTTCGCAACCGCAAGTACGCGACAATTAGTGCGCTTTTCCTTAAAATAAATGCTGGGAATGAACTGAATGAAGAATGAACTGAATTTATTAGAAAAGTATAAAGTCTGGGGTGGGAGGATTATTGGTGTTACAATTGAGAAAAAAGTAGTGGTAAAATTGAAGAATTTTACTACTTTACTATTTTTATTTTACTATTAAAAAAAGTAGTGTTAAAGAATGAAGAATTTTACTATTAAACATAGCAAAAATGATAGTTATGGAAGCAATTTGTGGTACCTTTATACTAAAAGTTACTAAATGATTTTCAAATTTTACTATTATTTATAGTAGAAATAATTACTTTTTTAATATATCCCTGAATGGATATAAAAAATAGTAATTTATGATATCTTTTTTTTCCTCGGTGTAGAGAAAGAAATATGAAGAAGCAATGTTTAATCTCTACAGATTTGACACCTTGTTTTGGACACAATAATATTTATTCAAAGATTAACACGTAGCCAAAGCAAAGTTAAAAACAATATTTTTTGTCATTTTTTCTCTGTATATTATCATTGAAAAAAAAAACAAACAAACATCTTTTTTATATATAATTTATGATTATGAATGCCAACAATTTGTACACCAATGAAACCAGATTCTGGGATGGAATCTCAACCAGATGAGAGGCGAGAGAAAACAAATGGGAACAATTCAATCGAATTGAAAGTAATGACCTTTCGGAGCACATCCCACGGACAAACTTTTCTGCCTTTTCTGCGCGAGTTAAATCATCCGGAGTGGCGTAAATAATTTCGACTTTAATGCACTCGGGTTTGACAAATTGAACGGCAAAGTTTACCTCCCCCCGCATACGTACACTTTAAACAGCCACACTATGTACCGATTGTGAAGGCGAAATCCGAACCTAATCAAAAGCGAAGACGTTGGCGCGCGCTCGCAGTGCTACGGTGTCTCTCGCCCGCGAAAGGTGAAATAATTCCGCCGTTGAGTGGCAGACGCCGAGGATACTGACAATTTCCCCACTTGACACCGGGGGAGTAGTCTCTACGGGAGCGCCGCGAAGCCGGGGCTAATATTCGGAAAATTCAATTCGATCGACATCAATCGAAACAGATTGGAAATGGACGATTTTGAATCGGGTCATGAGGTTGTTACCCATTAACCGACGAGAAATAGGGGGGGGGGGGTGGGTGTAGTGAGTGGCGGCGGATTAAGCTCAAGAGTCCTTGATTTTACTTGAGCGCGAGCTAAAGATAGGCGCGGATTATACGGGTTAGATTAGATCCAAAGTCAACTCCGAATTACATCCGATTAAAATATCTTCTTGCGTTACAAATCTTATCGAATTTCATCTTTAATTTTGTACGTTCGATTTAGACTTTTTTATTTTGCATCCGCATTGAAAGTGGGAATATATATGTCATATATATATATATTTTCTTCGTCATACATGAAACATATATACGGTCCATACATGGGAAATATATGGAACTGATATGGAATATTTATGGAACAGGTGTGGACTATATATGGGACATGTATGGACTATATATGGATCGTATATGGACCATATATGAAACGTGTATAGATCATATATGGAATATGTATGGACAATATATGGAAGATATATATGAGTGTGTGTATGTGTATCTAGGATATATCCTGGACCACACAAATATAGTATATATAAACAAATATGCCGCATATACGTTTTCTTATTTATGGAAATAAAACATAAAATTACCATAAAAATACGGTAGGTACATGTGTCGTATATTTTACTGTTTGGTGCTTAATTATTGTTTTCATAATTAATTGAACAAAATATTTGATGGGAGTATTCGCTTTAATAAGCATTAGCTTTATTAAGCATTGTCATTAATAAGTGTTAACTAAAATCA
>JABFPN010007272.1:0-10502 GCA_022817305.1 Leptoteleia sp. ZL-2020
CCCCGCGGTTCCCCCCCCCCCCCCACCGCCCCCGGTCGTCGGACCACCGCGGCCGGAGGGAAAGTACGACTCGTTTCGGTTTATGGCCGGCGGAGTCATTCCGGTGTAATGGCCAATTGCGCTGGGAATCCAAAGTGGGCATTGTCAATTGTTACGGGAGGATGAGTGCGAGCGCGGTAAATTTAGGAAATGGCTCATTCGGGCTGATTCAACTCGTTTGACGTAACGCTCGCTGCCTTTTTCCCTCGCGCGCACCACCTCCGCCCCCGGGGCGGCTTTCGCCACGGCAATAATTTTCCTTCATTATCATTGTTCCCGGGCACCGCGTTAAATCAACACGCACGTAAAAAAAAAAGAAAAATGCCACGGTACGGCTTTAAAAAATAATAAACCGTTGCGAGTGCTCCCAAAGAGGATGCCAAACTGGGAAATTGTGTATTTTTTTTTTCATTTTATCTTTTTTTTTATCTTTTACAATTGTTAGGGTATTGGGAAGTATTCGTAACACTGGATTGGTTTGAAAAATAACTGAACAATCACTTTGTTCAATTAACTTGAATAATAAGTGGGACCAGAATGAAATTTATATTAATGTAACATGAATTCTTTTTTTATTCATACTTTTATATTGAAAAGTAATAGCTTTTTTCATATTATTCGATCAAGATCTACTATTTACGTATCATCAGAATAATAACACATTTATTCACATTAATAAATTAATAATAAAAGAAACTTATTTTCCCTCCGTGTACTAGGTGTCAAGGCAGGTAGCCCGTTTTCTCGTAACAGAAAAACCTTTTTCTCGCAAGGACACTTAAACCGATTAGGGGACTTGTTATAACAAACGTAACGCCTAATTCGTTGGTACCCGCGTGAAATGGAACGATCGGCCGGGGTGAGCCCCTCGTTTATCGACTCGTTTGTCCGACGCAAACCGAGGCAGTCGGCCAGGAACGGTGTAAGAACCGTCGGTGTAACGATCCTTTGTCAGCTTATCGGCGCGATCGGCGCGCGAGCATTCCCTCGGTCATTAGTATTTCCCCGGCGTCGGCTCGCGCCGTAAATTCGCGCTCGGCCTCGGGCTCGCGGCTCGTTGCCGGCGCTTTTCAATCGGTCCGCGGCGATGCGCATCGCTCGCTCCAGGCTGGCGCGACGCCAGGCCGGCTCTCGCGGGGGGATCGCGCCGCGCCGGCGCGCAACCGCCCGTGATTTTTCGACTTCAGCCCGATACACATTCGACGCGTCGATTAAAAATAAGGAGCCAGGGCGTACGGGGAAAAAAGCGGCGCGGCGTCGACGCGCTCTCTAACGGCTCTTGAACTTTACGAATCCGGTTCTCGAAAGCCCCGTGTCTCCCCATTTCTCCCTATCTCTCTCTCTCTCTCTCTCCTGTATATAAAGGAATACACGCACACGCGGAGGTCGTTTCGTTTTATTAACGATCGTCCGTGCGTAATTCTGGTCGTGTGGAGTTGTCTCTCCCGTTGGAAGAAGTGCCCGGCGAGAGACGCTCCGCACCTGCGCAATTATTAAAAAAGGCAAGAGGTCCCCGGGAGCGAGAGAGTGCCGGGTGGAATCGGCGGCAGATATCGCTCCGGTCGGCGGATCCCGCGGAAACTATATTTAACGCGCGGGGCCTTCGCGCAATTTGCGTATTTTTAGTAGCCAATTGAGCCGGGCTTATCGGCGGGATGCGCGCGAGCGCCGACTGTTTCGGTCGGGTGGACGCGCGAGCCCCGAGAGAGAGGGAGAGAGAGAGATGGAGATAGAAAAAGAGAGGGAGAGAGACGGCGCGAGCCGCGCGAAAGAGAGAGAGGCCGCGAGGGCGTCCAAAAAGCGCTTGGCTCTCTTTCGGGGGTGCCTTTTTGTCGGGGTTGCGGGGCAGCTCGGAGCAGCTGCAACGCGAGCGAATGGTCCCGACAGCTGCCGTCTGTCGGCGCTTTAACCAACAGCTGCGTCGGACTCGGTCCACTCTTGCCGTACCCTCCCTTCCGCCTTTCCCTCCGTGTCACACACCTTTACATTTTCGCTCGCCCTTTCCTTTTTTTTCTCTCTTTCTCTCTCTCTCTCTCACTCCCTCCTTCTTTCTTTCTTCCTTCTCTCTTTTTTCCTATCCATCTCTCTATCTCTGTCTCACACATTTTCCCTCCTGCCGTTTCTCTCGCTCCTTTTTTTTCCCGCCTTCGACGCCTTCTATCCCTCTTTGTCTCCGCTCTACCTGACTCGCCTAGGAGTGAAATCTACCTTGCCGTATGACAAATACCTGGCTAGGTGTCGTCTCCGCACGAAAAGGAAAGATTAAAAGTAATGCTCCCTTCCAATCTTGCGCAAGAAGAGGACCCCGGAGGAAAGAAAAAATCGATAAGTACGTTGGATTTAAAGGAGCGTACCTGCGGACAATAATCGGCCGAGACAAAAAACAGCCGATAACAATTGTTACTGGCCTGGCCTTTGTACACCCCTGAGGTTGGCCCGGCTTGATCCGGCCACCGTTCAGTGAGTTATCACCGCTCGAAACAGTTGCGTGACCTCAATTATGCGCCGAACGACCATTCTTATAACCCATTACCGGTTGAAGGTCCGATTCAATGTTTCGTGCAACGCGACTCCTAATAAGTGTCGCGGATATTTAAGGAAAATAAGTAGAAATTTATTATTGCCTTTAGTACAACTGTATTTATTATTTATAAAATAGATACAGGGATATTTGAATACTAAAATCGGATGAGAAATGAGGATTTTTTTTGTTTGTAGCTTGATAATTTTATCGCTCTGATATATTATTTTTATTTCTTGTGGTTTATATAGAAATTATTGTTAGTTGACTTAACGGGGGTATTCTTGAATATTGCTTTATTAATCATCAAAAATAATTGTAAATGATCGACATTTTTTTATATTGTATTGGACGCTAAATCTGTCAACTCTACTGTCAACTTCGTTATATAATAACGTAACTTTTGTTCCAACTTTTTTTTTTCTATGTGTACCTGGAATGCACAAAGAAAAAGGTTTGAAAAGAAACAACCGAATATGTTGGTCAAAATAACTTTTTTAATTTATATTTTTGTTTAACTTTGTTTTGTAATGTAAATATAATAAATAAAAAAAGAAAGTAAATAAAGTTGAAAGACAATAATAAATATTGTTCAATATTTATTGTTGAAACGAAAAATTTGCTTCCTTCAACTAAATGTCATTAATCAAGCAACTTTAGTAATAAATCCATATACAAGCAGACAATTAAACAGATAATATTAAAGTAATATTAACTCTTCATTTTTCCTCACATATTTCTTTTCTCAGTAATTTAAAAGGAAGTAAACGGAAGTCTCGCGGAACAATTCTCCCGGGCGAAAAGTCAAAAAAAAGGGGGGAGGGGGGGAACTGCGACTGGGTTGTTTCCGATTGGTTTTCCGCCGGGGCCTTTTCCATTCATGAGTCACGGGGTTCGAAGTTCAACCGCGGGACACCTCGGGGAATGCTAATGAAGGCGCAATCGGGCTCCGGGGCGGGCATTAAGCGGAGTCACCACCGCGATAACATTCTTGCGGATATTACGTCGTTTTGGTGTAACGTCGGCGTCGCCGTCGGCGTCTCGTTCTTGTTGCGCGTTGCCGCGCGGTTGGGTGAATCGCGGACGAGATGCCTCGTCCGTTGCATTCCGTACATTGCTGTGCATTGCGCCGTGGCTGTGGCGGTGCGCGCACGTACACCATCGCGCGTGCCATTGATATAACGTAACCGGCGATGGCCGCCAGCCAAACGCGATCCTTCGGGCCAGACCGTTGGCGCTTTATAGGACAGCGGTCTTCACGATTCGTGGCTCCCCTAGTAAGAATTGAATCCGGGTAAAATCCGGGCTCTAGTTAGGTAAATTCGTTTTCGACTTAGGGCCTTTACTGGCCCCGGACGGGTTTAACACCTGAGTCCTTGCTAGGTATATAACGCCTCCCCCGCTCAGTGCCCAGATAGGCGAAACCGCATAGGGCCTAATCATTGCCAAGCTTGGGTTCTTCTAGACAAATATTTTTTACATTAGTGACTTGGCTAATCATTGACATTTCACCTTAAAAAAATTGTAAAATATTATTTATATACATCTTTTATCAATCATGTAATTTTAAACGTTATCAAAGGGTGCACCTGATAATACCCGTATTAAGCCTATAGAAAAATACCCGTAATGGCCCTAGGTTGGCATTTTGGAAGTGCAACTAGTAGGGGCCTGTAGAAGTCCAGGCTATTGCCAGTATGGGGGCTAGCTGGGTAAGGCGTTACAAAACTAACTAGGACCCAGATTAGATTACATAGACTGGACCAGTATAGGCTTACCCAATGTCCCTGACAATTCTTACTAGGGTCCGTTCGAATCCCCATTCAATTGGTTCGCCCCGAACCCCGCCTCTTTTCGGACCGTCTCCGTGAAAACGGAACATAAATCAGCGGCTCGTTACGTTTCCACGTCCGAGCACCATTTTCCCCATCCATAAATTGTCAACTCCGCAAGCCGCGCCAGTTTCCACCTTTTCTTTGCGTCCAGCATTTCGATTGTCAGCTTGTACAGTTAACGCTTTAATGGAGCTCGTTTTATTTGGCGAGGAAGAATGGGAAAGGAAAAAGGGAAAAAAATGGAAGTGAATATTTTATGATTACATAAATTTTTACTCCCTATACTTTTTTGGATGGAACCAGGTACACTTGTACCATTCTTCTGAAAAGTTTTCCAATGAAATTCTTTCCTAATGCAGAGGAGAATGTAATAAATTACGGGTGCCTTTTTAATCGTGGAAATAGAGAATGACAGTTACGTTTATTGATATGTATTATTGTATTGATGTTGCTGTATAATTAAACAACGCTTAATGGTCATTTTTCGGTGGAGAAATTAATGACGCAATAAAGGCATCGAAACGCGCGCCTTGTTTCAACTTTATTCATGTTTCATAATAGTATAATTTGTTATTTATTTAATAGCGTTTACGTGGTCATAAAACCGAGTGATATGATAGTAAATAATTTTGTTGGGGGTTCGAGTGAGGTTGAGCGAACGAATGCCGAATGTATTTTTAATTTAAACCGCGCAAAAGTGAAGTACAAAATTGTTTTCACTTGACTCGGCATCGCCGATCGGCGGAATAAGAATACCTTCGGCTTCGGAAATAATGCCAAGAGGGCCCCCGGTATCATGGAAGCGAACGCGACGAATTCCGTGGGCTTTGCCGTGCGGGATTACGGGCTTTTGTTATGCTTCCATGATTCCGGTTCGAAAATACGACGCGAGGAGTTTGAGCGGTCGAGCTCGAGCGAGCGGCGCGTGTGCCATATGCCGTTGCGTTTGCGGCCGTGCGATCGGTGAGGGACGCGATCGACCACTTACGAAGATTTTTGCCTTTAACTTTACATTCTTTTTTCTGCTTGTTTCAGCCCAGTGCCTGTCCGGATGCAAGAATGGAAAATGCGGTAAAAAGCCAAACGAATGCCAGTGAGTATTTCTTTTTGACTTTAGTGATTTTCGAAGGTACACTGCACTGAGAACAAAGTAATAGTAAAATTGAAAACAATTTAAAATAGTAAACATGATGATTATCAAAGCAATTTGTAGTGCTTTTCTACTATTTACTACATGACTTAAATTTTACTATTATTAACAGTAGAAATAATTACTTTTCCATATCCTGAAATTGATACAAAAAATAGTAATTTGTGATATATCTTTTTTCTCAGTGTGCCCGTGTAGAAAAATTGGTAATATGCCAGTATTGAAAAGAGAGAAAGAGAACTGGCACAGTATTGGCACACGATTGTTGGCAATAAAAATAAAGTTTCGGTATAATTATTTGTAATAAAATTCGTATTTTGGCATTTGTATAGTGACTCAATCTATTGGTGTTTCACTCCAGGATTGGGCCAATGATTGCTCGACGCTTGCTGATACTGTACCACCAGCATTCGATCGTTTGTTAATTCTACATGGGTAGCTTTCAGCTCCGGTAGCTCTTGTGGCGTCCAAGTCAAGTTTTCGTATCGCTTTACAAGTGTTCGTGATTCAAATTTTATGCTTTTAATATAAATTGACAATAAGCTCGATTCAAGAATAATTGCTCCGTAAATTGTTATTAATATTATTTTTATTGTCACTTGTTTTATTGTTAAATCACTTTTAATACTTTAACTGATTATATAAAATTACATTTTTTGTTTCTGCAAGTTAAACTTTTAGTAATAATAATTTATTGTAATAGTTATCTTAATTATCAATTTTTAATTAAAACAAAAAATTCAGCTACTGTCATAATTTATATTAATATTAGTGAGAGATCAAATTTAAACATATGTAATTCATTCATTCAAAGACGAAAGGATAATCAAAATTTCTTCTTTCAAATTTATCACAAGTAGTGTTTCAACTCAAAATCATTACACTGAACTAAACTGATATTTAAATTACTCAGTCATCCCAATTTTTATTCCAAGATCGCGAACAAATTGAAATTTCGAAATTACCTAGGATATCAAATATCGAGTCTCAATTCTACAATTAGCAACCCGAAACCTCTTCGCCTTTCTGCAAAATGTGAAAACAAGGAAACAATGACCGATCAATTGTGTTCGGCTTGGAAAATAATTAATTTTCACGAGCGTTCACTTGGACTCATCCAACCGGCTTGAAATAATAATAATAATAATAATAATGAGCGTTTTAATTTAAGGACTACGAATGAACGAAAATCACGATAACGAAGCCGATACCAAAATTAGAATTCGACGCCACTTGAAGTATCGCGGCGTTGCCATCCTCTCTCGGACGCACACCTAACCATCCGAAATAACTCTCATTGTGCAAACGACATCGAAACCAGCTCATATCAAATTACAGGATCATTACCATAAAAATTCCCTTTACGTTGACGACTCTTCTGACGAAACTGCGGAACTGTATGGCACGATTATCACGGCCATACGTTAACCCATACGCCGGCATTCCTTGGGTTCGGCCGAGGGGTGGGGGTTGCAGGAGGGTAATCTCCCCCCCCCCCCCACACACCAATGCCCGCGCCCCTCGCACGGCCGGGGCGATCGCTATCGATAAATATGTCAGCCGGGCGCAAGGAGATGACAAATTTTTAGTCGGAATAATATTGCGAAACGGACAATGGGCTGCCCGGTCGGGCCGGGGGCGGCAGGGGGTGGTTGTGAGGAATGCGAGGCACTCGCGTCGTTTCCGTCGCGGTGGATGCCTTTAATTCGGACCGCGGACGGTTCTTTCGGCATTCCACGCTCGGCGTCGAGGGATCGCCGATTCCCCGGATTCCGTGGCATCGGCGTCGCCCGGGGTACCACGTGGACATTCTTCCGTGTTGCCGATTCCGAATGCGGATTCCTCGACGACGCTGCGCGACGCTCTACCCGGCGAGAGGGACGACTTTGATTCTGATTGTTTCTGCGAGAGTGTTTCGCGGATCGCGCGATGATGGCACGGTTTTTATTTTTTTTTTTTTCTGATTCCGCAATTCTGACGTGCACTACCTGTTCATTCTGTTGTATTGTATTCTTTCGGATCTACACGGAGAAAAAAGATGTATCACAAATTACTATTTTTTGTATCAATTGGAGGATATATTGGAAAAGTAATTGTTTTAAGAGGAAAAGTATGTTTTTTAAGAGCAAGCAAACTAGTTTTAAATGTTATATTTATAAATAGAACAGAAATTTTTCCTTTTAAGTAAAAGTAACTTGCATTGAAAGACGGGTATACATCTGAATTACAGTTAAGAAGAGCAATTTTTTTCTCAGATAACTGTACAAAAAATTTTAATATATCCATCCAACGTCATGAATTACGGTAATATTTAATATAACTTTTTCTCCGTGTGCAGTTTTCGATCATTCGTCATTTAACTCGTTTAATGATTTCCCCATCCTTTATTCTTACTCCGCTGACATTCTCAACTTAACGCTCTCAGTTCGCCAAAAAGATTACGATTGTTCGAAAGACTTTCCCTTCGGCGCACCCGCAAATCCCCGGGGCTCGAAAAAAGCATGTAACATCGCCAAAGTAATAACTTTACTTCACCATCGACTGCAATCGAATTACCCATCGAATCAACGCGACAATTCAACGAGCCTTTGGGTCCTAACACAAAATTCGTCATTACAACCGAAGAGTTCTCGCAACCGATACCAAGTGGTAATTTGGGCGTGACACCAACACATCCCACTGCAAAGCAGACTCGAGATTTCGTGACCCGACGTCAAAACAATTGCCGAGATTCGTCGCTCGGAAGGCTCGTCGGCTCGTTGATCCGATTACGTCACGCGTAGGGGGGGAGTTCGAAGGGGGAAGTTAATTGCGGCGCCTTTATCTCGGGGAGGGGGGGGGCGATAATTGGCGCGGCGATAAGCTCGGGTTCGGCGCGTATCGATCGTCGCGATAACGAGCCGTGGCGTCGAAGAAGCGATCCCCGTGAGAAGTTATAGCCGAGGGCGTCGCTTATTGCGAATTCGGGACGCGTCCCCGAAATGGTCCCCGGCGGTATTGTGACGCGTCAACGTCGCGGCGTAACGCCCCGGCGCGTACGTGCCTCGCGCGGGCCACGTAAGTCTCGGCGCGGACGTCTCACGCGGAAACGCGAGGACGCCGCGGACGTGACGGACGTGCCCGCGCGTTTCTCGCGGCCGTGGGATCGGCCTCATTCGAATTACGCGTAGGATCGCACGCCCCGGCCCGCGGGGCGACGAGTTACGAGAACTGGACGACGAATTTCGGAGTCCGCCGGCGAACGCGTGCCCATCGAATACGAATGCGCGCCGGGCTCGGCACCGTAACGCGCTGACCTATGAGTCAGTTTTTTTTTTCTTCTTTTCCATTCTTCCTTTTTCTTTTTCCCATTCATATCGGATTCGCCGGGAGGAAATATTACGCTAGGTTAAAAGACCTGAATCATTCTGTTATATTGTGCATTAATAATGGACTTTGGTTGTTGAATTGAAGTGTTTCAATTGAATATTCGGGTTTGATTTGGTACTTTACACTTGGTAATTATGGTATTAAAGTTTTATAGGATTTGCGATAAGTAAATTGTACGATTGTAAAATGACAAGTTTTGACATTTAACATTACCAAGTGTAATGTTCATATGCTGAATATTATTGGAATGGATGTTGTAATTTTTTTTTTCCTTTACAATCGAGTGGAACGTGTTAATGAGCATGTTTTTTTTTTTTTTTTTTTTATTTGTCCTAGTAAAAAAGGAATGGGGTGAGGAGAATAAATGATTGGTTCAATCGTGGTTACTGATACTTTTAATACTTCCATGAATTACATGTTTTATTTTTTAATTACAACTAAAACAGTCCTGCTAATGAAGGATGAAATTCGGAAAAGCGCGATCGAGGGCGCGGAATCAGCCGGCTCGAGCGTGTGCGCGCACAACTTTCATTAATCGCACACAAACGCAACAATCGGCTGGAATTCCTATTCGCCAGCGGCCGATTTGTCTCGTCCCACGTTACGACAAACTTGTTATTTAAACAATCGTTTCAGCGCCATCTACTTGGTACCGCGACGGGGCACATAAATTCCGTTCTCATCGGGCGCTGCAATATTCGGAATTCCACGCGCGGGACACAATTAAGCATTCATTTCATAAAAACGTCCGAAAGCCGGGACCGTTCGCAGGTACCGGGTGCAAGCCCTCCCCACCCCCCACCCCCGTACCCGGGGCTCGCGCTGACCTTCAACTCCGAATTTCAGGAGTTTATTGACTCGCCAGCTGTTGCCCCGGCATCGTCGGACTCTCGCTTTTGCCGTAGCAATGACAAAGGGGGTCAGACGCGGTGAAACGGGCGGGCCGTCGGGCGGCGTCGCGACGACCGCCAGGTCCGCCGAAGACGTCGCCGACGTCGGTCCGAGGACGCGATCGGCCGCGGCTGCGGCGGGTGGTATTGGTGGGCAGAGCGAGGCGCGCACACACAGAGGAACGTAACCTTTCCTTGACCCGCATACTGAACGGCTGTGCCGAGGCTCGAACCGTGGGAACGCCGCTCGACGACTCATCCCCACCACCGCGGCACACCGAGGCATGCCTCTCTTCTCTCTTTCTCCGCGCGGTCGGTCCCTTCGTGCCGCGCCGTCAACCTCCTCTCGCTCCGTCCTCGTCCCGAACCCGGCCGCTCTCCTCTTCCTCTTGCTAAGCCCTGGACAACGTAATGGCCGACATTACACCGCATCCTCTCCCGTTCCACCCCCCCCCCCTCCCTCCCACCGTCCCGTCCCGTCCCGTGCCCCCGCGCCAAGGGAACGCGCGAGAACGAGACGGAGCCAGACGGAGACGGAGGCCGCCAAGGAGGGAGAGGGCAAATCTCCAACCTTTATCCACCTTTGCGTATTCCCCGCGCGTCGTCATCGTCGCCGTCGTTTCGAGCCTCGCGAGATCTATCTCGCCGTTTTCTTATTAGTAGTCACCCTGTTTCGAAGGGGGCCCTCCTCCCCCCCC
>JABFPN010007273.1:0-10501 GCA_022817305.1 Leptoteleia sp. ZL-2020
ATAACAACTTGTACAATACTGATAATCTCTTTTAAAATGTATTTTAAATATCACAAGAATTGTAATTTGTCCCCATTTTTACATTTAGTATAATAATTTTTATCCCAACTTTTTTCTCAGTGTATGTCCATATATGAAATTGTTAAAAAAAAATATATATATATATACGTTTCATTGTTAACAGGGTAAAGAATTCTATTAATATTTTTATTATTCGTTGAAAAAATAATAATAAAATAGCATTGTATTCTTTAATTATTATTTCTATTATGATTTTTAAATAATATTTTTATAAGTTTTTATTTGCAGACAATATATATAGAGTATCCAAGTATTTTTACTTATTAATAGTTTAATTTTTCTCAAAAATATATTAAGGTCGAATAAAAGGAACTTTTAATTTCTAGTTATTGAGCTTGAAAGCATTCGTTTTAAATTTACAAGTTAATGAATGTTAATTCCGTTACGTTTAACTTGTGACTTGCAGTCGCGTTGTTTTCCATCGATGTAAAACGTTTAACCGAATTACTTATTCGCCGTAGAAAAGATTTCCTGCTAATCCACTGAAAAAATATGTTCTCCTTAATGAAATAAGACATATACTTTATGACTCGTCTCTTAAAACTTTTATGACATTTTATTATTTTATACAATGGTGTTATTTTTTTTATTTCAAATCACATAAAAAGTACTTTAATTATTTTATTAGTTAAATATGAGTAGTTTTATTTGACTAAATAGATTTAATGCGAAATGACACCTTTCACGGGAAAAAAATTCATTTTTTTCCTTAATCAATACTTTGAAGTGTATAGAATAGTTCAATCAATCATAAAAAGCAATTTTGTAACTGTTTTATGTAAAAAATATCAAATTTTGTTTTGAATACCTTTTTTAAACTTAATGCCAAATTCACAAAGATGCATATTTTTATATGCAGTGTGTAAATTACAACATATTTAGATGAACAAATTTTTTTTTATAACTGCAGACTTTAATAAATTCAACCCATAAATCAGATTTTAGTTTACGTTGTTCTTCCTGCGTTAAAAAATTTCTGAAAAATTGGTTAAAATTGACGGCAGAGGTGTCACTCCCCTTTAATAGTTACATGTAAGCCTTATTTATAAAATTTTTAAATATTTTTAAACGACAGAAGAATTTGAATAAATAATTTGAGCCGTGAAAGTCTAATTTCAGTTTGTCTAAATCAATAATCTTCCATATTTTTTATATACTTGTAAACATAAGTTCCAATGATATTGTTAAGATTTGAAGTGTAGCATTTCTGGTGGCATCGAGTTGTTATTGCGCCAAAGATAAGCCCCATCGACGAGGATTAGGAGATGACGCAAATATCACATCCTATTCCTGCATTTCTCCTTCCGTGATTCTGCGTGGAAGGAGCGTCGAGGTCGGTGTACCGCGTATTCGTGGCGCTCGATATTATTTCTCTTATCTGAAATTGTCGTCTCTTAATATTAACCTTCTAATTAACTCCACATCCTCTACCGCGAAGCCCAAAATCGCTTGCTTCGTTGTTACTACGCATCAATTTACACCAAAGCAACTACACATCCACCATTCCCCTCGTAATGTTTTAACAATTTCATTGGTGCCATGTTACTCATGAACACATATATTTTTTCTCAATTTTTATATTACCATATACGGTTATATGTGGTTCATATATGGTAATAACTATATATGGATTAATCAAGATATATATGTCCACGTATGAATTTTATTATTTTCTAATATCCTTAGTAATATATGGTCCATATATAATATTTCCAAAGCATATATGAACCATATATGTTTCGTTTTTATTGGGGAAGAATATTTCAAACAATTACTTGATTTTACCCAGGTAAAAATTTATATATGTTCCGCATATGCCGCATATACTTTGAGTTTTAGATGGGTAATGGGTTATGAAATATCTTTAATATAATTTTGTTTATGTACAAAATACGCTTATAATTTTGTTCGCGATATAAAATGAAACAATCTGTTCATTGAAAAATATAGTTCAAGGGAGAAAGAAAGAGATTTATACTGAGAAAATTTTTTTTGCGAAATAAAAACTTTCAAATGACCTTTGGACACCTGGCCTGGATGTGAAAACCATGTTGAATGCATGATATGTACTATAGATTCGCATGCTTAAAAGACTTAAGGGGATCAATTTTGGTCCCTTCGGGTTGGGAATCTTGAAAAGCCTTCTGTCAGTAGAGTAAGACAAGACTCAAAGAAGGTTAGTACTTAAGTAGAATTACACTTTAAAATTTCAAGAAAGGGATTGATGGGTCAAAAATAATTCCTGTATAACTGGTTGTGGGAATATTTGGTTATTCACAGACGTTTCCTTGGATCTTCGTCCCAGTTTCGCCAAAAAGGATTTTTAAATCATTTGCATTGTAATGATAGATATTTTACGTTTACCAAATTAAATTAATGAAGTTTATTATTTATTCAGGGTTCAAAACATTTATAAGTCTGGATAAAATATGTTTTAATTTAACATATGCTAATCAATTTTAATAACAATCTTAATATAATTTTCAAATTATATCTTGTTTATTCGTAAGAGGATATTTCTTTTAGAAAGATTTTGCGTAGAAAATAATAATACAATTCCTTTAAAACTTTAAGGAATCAATTTAAGAAGATTTAGCATTTCATTCAATTTATTTATATTAGGTAATATATATTTCATTATATATAGTTGATTTCTGGATTTTCTTTAAATCTTACAGATAAGCTTTACATGGCAGGTGTTGTGTCATTCAAATCTTCGTTAAGTCAATGTAATCAAAGTTAATCTTATACTTAAAGCTCACTTTAATTCTGAAATTAAAATGAAATATTTATACTATTTTGATGTTTATATGGTGTAAAGCCTAATTGAAATTTACAAATGAAATTTAATCATTTCAAATAACGTCCAATTTTTTAGCGCTATAATTTTTGCAAATTTTGCAATAAAATAATTTCTTCCATAATATTTATATATATTTAACATAGAATTTAAAAAAGGTTATAAGATAAACAATCATTTTTATTATACCAGATCATTATAACTTGTACAATTCTCACAACCTCTTTTAAACTGTATGTTAATTATGACAAGAAGATATCATTTGTCCCCATTTTTAGATACAGTTCAATAATTTTTATCCCAACTTTTTTCTCAGTGTAATAATTAAATTTAGTATAAATAATGTAATTGATATTATAATTTGATTTGTATGGACGATGAGTAACGATCTGATCGTAGAAAATTGAACGTAATGTTTCGATCTCTTTTCATCGAATAAATCTCGTTGCAATAAAGTCATTATCGTTTCGAGGTTCTTGCCTTTGTACGAGAAAGACGAACATTGAAGAAGATAGATTCCGATAACGAGTAATACAATTTTCTATTGTTTCTAACAAAGAAGACGCGGTACTTTGCAATGCGCAATTCCGTTGTTTCGTACACTTCACGATCAAGAGAGAAAAACTGAATATATGTATACTTTTATTATATGTATACATATATATCAGAAAGGTATATACTTTCAACATTGTTCGAGGACCTGTAAATACTTTTTTATATACTTTTTAAGAAAGTAAATAAAGAATTGTTTTGTAATTACACAAGTTCCTTTAGAATTTTTTAACAGTTCCCATGTAGCATATATGTTAAACCATTTAAAATCAACATATACGGCGACATTTTTACCTGGGTTATTTACCTTTGTATTATGTTACGTAAAATACTGTTCAAATGAATTCCCCAATAAAAATGAAACATATATGAACCATATATGTTTTATGAATTTCATATAAGAAAATAAAAAAATGTCTATACGAACATATATGGATATTTATAGTCTATATATGGCAATAATTGATATAATATTCTAGCCATACATGGTTTCACTAATTTCCTTATATTGAAATCAGTTATTACCATATATTAAGGCCATATAGGTACATACATGTGCCATGAATTAAGAAAAAACATATATATCCAAATATGGTTATCTTATATGAAATAACTAAAGCAATCGATAAGATTATGAATTAGACGTTAATTTCATGCACAGGCGTGTTCAACTAAGTTTTATATAACATATACGAATTACGTATTTATATTTTTACTTGATTGCAATTAACTATTATTATACAGGAATTAAAATTTAAATTGACATCGTTGACAAGTGGAACGCTCCACATTATTTATCCAAACGTCTTATTGTCTGACTAATGATAGTTCTGAACTACTGACAATGGCGCGTAATTACTTATACTACTTCTTTATTTGAGACGTATAAATCTCTTTATGGAAAGCAGTGAATCTATAATGAGCATATACACTATATTAAATTTGTACTACTTAACATGACTTAACTATAGCTGTCATCAGAAGTTCTTTATTCGGATAATTGATGTAATGTATTATGGAAATCATTATTACTCTAATTTAATAAAACTTTGCAGTAAAGTGTCTTTACAGTTAAATAAAAGTACAATTTCAACTGCAAATATTTATTTTTACCAACGAGTCAATAATATTTATATATATCAACCATATATGGCCATATGTGAATTAAGAAAAAACATATATGTCTATATATGGCTATATATGATTTAAGAAAAAACATGTATGTCCGTATATGTTTCATTTTTACCACGGTATTTGTATTATCATTAAATTCGTTGTAAATATCGACGCGATTTGAATGACAAAGCATCGAAGGTGGTCTCGATTTTCGTTATTAACGTATAATCTTGGACAGTTTGTAATTTGTGGTTACTATCATTTCCTTTTACTCTCGTTCATGTTTGTTTTACATTATACCCGTTGTGCAGTCGCTTACATTTCCATGCCTCGACTTGTGTAGCCGTTAACAAGCGAAGTTGGCTGCAGTTGCATTGAAATTTATAGCGGTTCGTCGGACGTCGGTGCGTGCTGGTTTTCAATTATGTATGACGGACAGTAACTCTGAACAGGCACCAGGCTTAATTCCCCTTTCCATCCCTCACGTGTCTCCTCCAGCAGTATAGATTGGCATGCATAGTGTGTAGCATATCGTAAAATAATTCGAATTCCACAAACAATGTTTCGTTTCTTTTATTCTTATCAGCCGCTATCCCTCGTTGGACAAAATAATATCAAACGAACGCTTTAAAATCATTTCAATGGCTTATTATTTTTCCTCACTTTTCAACGTAGTACAATTTAATCTAGAAGTTAAATATTGATACAGAATGAAACTCATCTTGGTACATTGTCAAGACTTTGAAATTCACTATTAAGTAATCATCAAATCATAATACTAACAAGTTCGGTAAAAATTCTCCAAGTTTAAGTTAACAAAGTGGCCTTATGAATTATTCTGTGTTAACGTTATGATATTTTAATATGACTTGTTTTAAGGATTTTAGTTTGAGGAAATTTGGAAAATTATAAGATTTCTGGTAGCTTGAAAGTATAATGGAGGATACTGCAAACTTTAATAAATAATAAAAAAAAAAAAAATAAATAAAATTGTAAATGTTTAAAGACAAGATTACGTTTTGACGTTCAATTCGAAACATTTTATTTATTTTATTTTACTATTGTTTATATTGTCGATAATGTTCTCGAATAATCTTTTCCTTTTTTATTTTTAACAGCGGAATTGAAAACGTTACAATGGTTAACTATTTTTGTATACGATCTATCGAAATTTGCGTATTTTAACTAGTAATTATAGTTAAATTTGAAAAGATACTCTTTATGGATGTGCAAAAAGAAGAAAATAGTTTTGAAACTTATATTTTACATTAATTTAATTTTAGTTTAACATTATATATGCATGTTTCTAATAATTGCAACAATTTAAATTACACCTCCATAAAAAAACTCCATAAAAAACATGCATATTTATATGTTTCAAATATGTTTCGACAATTTCATATATGAACATAGATGTTTAATTTTTAATGTAGCTACTTAAAGATAGAAATTCAAATTAAACACCGAGAAAATTATGATAGACTAAAGTATAATATTAAATTTTTTTCCAAAAAAGCAAAACGTGACAAACATGTCAAACGGCATTTCTCTCCGTATGTATAACTATGTTATTCGATTTTGATAGTAATTTATAATTTATTTATGTTTATTAAATTACGTAGTGGGAAACATTTTTTGCCTCGAATTGTTGACAAGGACATTTAACTGAATAATTATTTTTGGAATAAACGACCTAACAATACATGAGTTCATGAATCAGAAATGAATTAGTTATTGGAAAGGTATCTTTAATTTGATCGCGATAAGATAGATGGAATCACGACCGGAGACAAATGAATCGATTCGACACCATTTCCATACTAGGTGTTATATTTGCATATTTCGATTATTTTTCTCTTTTATTTCTCGTTCTTTTTCTTGTCCCGACGTAGGTAATTACATGGAATTGCATTTGCAAAATACATCAAAAGCAACGAAAAACGCAGAATTGCCTGCTCCGTGCTTATATTTAATTAAATTTTTCCTCACAGCTAATAAAATGATTTGATTTAAGTTACGTTACTTTATACGCGAAGATAGATAGTTTTAAATGAACAATCGAAATAAATATTTCAACTGACAGTTTTTAAAACGTCTTAAGTGGGCAATTGTTTATGCAGACAATAAATTACTTGGTCATTTTTTCATATATAATTAGCCGATAAATAATTTGTTTGTGAAATGAATTGTTATAAGAATTTTTCTTTTAAATATTATTAGGACGGTAAATTTTTATTGTTTTGTAATTAAAATAAGTATATGTTTCGTATGATAAATACTTTTACATAAATAAAAAGTATTTTAATTGTACTTTTATAATTCAATATTAGTGAAGTCTTGAAAGTAAAAAATAAAATGATAATATAATTATTAACGTTGATATGTCAGACCTAGAAGTAATAATAATTTATTTAGGATCACTTTACATGAAATAATTTTAAATATCAGTTTAAGGTAAAATACAAATTAATGGTTCATTGAATTATTATTATAAATGTATATACATATTCATAAGATTGAACCTTTTAAGATAATAACAGAATAAACTACAGTTCGTTTAATATTTATTATTTCAAATGTCCTTTATCTGGTGTTTACTTATTTTGTATTCTCGAATAATTTTTTTTAGATTTATCTCACGTATATATAAAAAAAACTGAATGTATGAAATAACACTCATTTCGAGTGTTATTTTTATATGTATATGTAAGGGAGGGTACACGTTTACGCACTAAAATATTATTTACTTAACTTATTTAAACAAATGCAATTTGCTTTTTTATATCAACATTTCTGGTAGTTTACATAAAACATTTGTAAACATGGTAATAATTATTCCAGTACTATGTTCATTTGGAATATTGTCAATGTGTTGCAGAGGTTTCCTAAGCAATATTAAATAGTAATATAAAGAACAGGCTCTAAAACAGAAGGGTATCGTAAAAAAAGCAGAATAGAGAAAAGGAATATAGTATTCCACGACGTAGTTATAAAATCGAATGGAATTTAATTTCGCGCGTGCAACTCAGGGGAATTAACATCTGTAGTGTTTATGGCGCAGTATCGACCTCTCCGACCATCTACTCGATATAAAATCCTGTACAGGATTCTCAACCCTTAAATATATGATTTCCTCGTTCAAATCAAAGAACATGACATTAAAATACATAACAATTATAGACTTCCCTAGTAAAAATGAAACATATATGGCTCATATATGTTTTAACAATTTTTTTATTTGTTTAAAAAATAAAAAATTCATACATGAACATGTATACCATGTAAAAATCAACATATATATCATCTATACGATTTGTACCGCATAAATGTCCCATATATAGGACATATATAAATTTTTATCTGCGATGTTTTTTCTTAATTCATATGTGGCCGTATATAACTATATATGGATTAAGAATAGATATATATTCCAAATAATTTTTATATAGAATTCTTAAAACATATATAGAATATATATTATCAGTTTTTAATTTATCAGAAAGTGATGGGTTGAATTTGAAGAAAAAAAACTGCCGAAAATTTACTCTTTTTCAGTTACACGGCGGCAGCTCAAATTGAGAATAAAAAGTGCATTATACGTGAATAAAATGTGATCCACATATGATACGCTTCATAAACTGAGGATGATGTGAAAAAACCCAAGATATATCACTGTGATATTGCACGATGATCACATTTTTGCCACATTTACTAAGAATGATTAGGTCTTAATACAGTAACGATTCAAATATATTGTCACACATTACAAAAAAGCATTTGGTCAGAAATATTCCGGAATGCCGGAGAAAAACAAATTAAGTTAGATAATGTTACTTTGATACATTACGTAAAAAAAACGTTTTAAAATTATGATGTATATTGTTATTGTACACTTGCTATTTGAATGTCTGTGTGGTATTTTTTTGTAATTTTTAAGGCCTGTATATTTTGTGGAATTTCTTTTTGAATCATTATATTTATTATTCTATTTTCTTTTAGCTGCGCAAATCTGCTAAAATTGCTCAATTTAAAAAGTGCACTTCTACGGTCACATTCGTTACGTAGGACAAACAGAGAATACTTACTTATAATTTATTATTTAATTTACGATAAAACTTCATTATAAATTAAGAGAAAGTGAACACGTAAGTTTTCATTTTACTCCATTTTAAGCAATAAAAGTTTTATGAACCTTTACAAGTAACATTTGGTTAAATATCAAATTCTATAAATACATTTTAAATTATATAATCATACCCACGAGAAGATGTTGTACGGTTTGAATTATTTTGTTGGAAAATAAGTCGAATAAAATTGTGTTTGTTATGTATGCAGTATGACAATTTCAAAGCTTTGTTTGGTAATGATGTAAAGTTAACTTTACTGATGTACGGCAACTTCATTTAACGATGTATATTCTGAATTTATTAGTTGAAAGTGAATTAAAAAAAAAGTTTAATTTCACGTAACTTTAGTTAAAACGTGAAATGAACTCGGAAATAGTTTTAGAAAAAATATTGCATTAGGAAAACACATATAATTTACAAAACCTTCAATTTAATAACAATGGTGGTGCTAGTTTATAATTATCATTATTTGTAGATAAATTTAAATTTTGTATTATTATTTGAACTATAATTTGAACTACGTTTCATATTATTTCAGCATTAAATTTATGTTCTTCTTAGTGGTGTTATCCTTTTGAAATTATTATGAATTAATTCTATAATAACACATCATATACATATGTACGAATATTCTAACTTTCTCAATTACACAATGTCAATAAAAAAAATGCAAAAAACTTGGAAAAGATTAAATTCTGACTTGTAAATAACGTGTGAAATGTGATAATTAACGAAACAAATGTTTACTTGTAGTAACGTCACAACTGAATTTAATAAGTGGATTTAGTTTAAAATTGACTAATGTGAGTGCATTCCAATATATCATGCATTTAATTATTGATATTTCACATTAACACGTTGTTTGTACAATCTTTAAATAAGAAAAAAATTTTATCGGAAAAATTAACCAATAAAATTGACTTTATATATATATTATGTATACATATATACATCGCATATACACGATGTACCATGTTACTTTACTCTGGAAAAATAGGATTTTTAATTTTGATATCCTTGTTATGATTAACACAAACAGATACATTTGTACGGCATTCTAATAATACAAACAAAAATAATAAATATTTCATTACATCTATCAATGTTTATTGTAGGTATACATGTATACCTATAAAGTTGAAATTCGAATTAACGACATTCATTTCATTTGATATAAAAGACGGATAGGCAAGACTTTCGTGTTATATACACGTGTAAAATTTTTTTATTATGCACGAACCCTAATAGATTTTAAGACCGGGTTGATTCTTGACCACGTCTCGGCATGCTTAAATTCAAGTTTAGCTCTTGGTAGACCCCAACTTTAGTTATATACAACTAGGTATGTAATGCTTAACGCGTAGAACACTTGATTGGGCAAACCTAAGAAGGCCCTGGATTGGTATATAAAAATATTTTCAAAATTGCCCGATTACACAATTTTATAACAAATAACGTTTTCATATTATCTTTTGGTACACCCAAGAATACCAATATTGGCTCTATCTAGATTTGACAAATTTAGGCTACCTTTGGCATCCATCAATTACAGCTACTCTTTGGCAAGGTATTACACGCCTACATAGGCCCGATATAATGTCCTACCTGGGCCCATACAGATTTTATGAATGCTCTGAATAATTACATTATTTGAATATGAATAATTTGAGAAGAAACTTTGTACAATATTTTAAAAATTTACATTAAACAGATATGATTTCAGATGTGTGCAAACGAGTCCTATCAACGTCAGTCTCATTTTTGCCTCGTTAAATGACTTCACATCATCTTTTTTTTTTTTTTTTTTTTTTTTTTTTAAGAAATT
>JABFPN010007274.1:0-10501 GCA_022817305.1 Leptoteleia sp. ZL-2020
AAAAAAAAAAAAAAAAAAAAAAAAAAAAAAAGAAAATTTCGATTTATTACTCCGTTGACTCGGCGCCAACGATGAATTTCCATTGAGTCGAGCAAGTTTTATATATGCGTGTAAATAAACTTGTTCGTACGCGAGTCGCCGCGTGCACCGACGTCGATGTGAAAACTTGGAAGGCTCGCTCCTGCGACCCTGATATTTGTATTCGCCTCTGTTACGCCCTTGAATTTTATTGCAACGGCACACATTTATAACGCGTAAAGTATATACCACACGCGGCAAAGAAATTTAACGCCACCGAGTCAAGTGCGCTCTTGTAAACGTTTAGCGCAATAATCACGCCGATTTATTTCTCTTTCGTTATATTGATAAACCTGGCCCGAAAGAAATGGAACGCGCGTTTAATATGAAAATCGAGGATAGCATTTTTATGCCGATATAACGCGAGGTACCTGTCGGTATTGCAGGACTCCCATGTTAACATTAAACAAACTTTTTTTGAAACGCCTTTATGAATTCCTGTTGTAATTGTACGAGCAATCCGGTTGGTTTCGTTACACTGAGAAAAAAGTTAGGATAAAAATTATTATTTTATAGCACTAGCCTTACTGATGAGTTTCAGTGCAATCGAGAAACGAAACGCTATCTAATATTTACATCTTATATACGTGATTATTGTATTCTATTTTTATTTTTATTTTATTTTATTTGTATACTTAAGTGTTGAGGCAATAGGAGATTGCACACACTTAAGATATAACTTTGCATTCCATCTTGCAATTGACACTTGTCTTAAAAAATGTCGGACGTGAAATTATAACTTATAAATTACAAATATTAAGTGTCGTATAAAAATTTTGCTGATAAAAATTATTATACTGTATGTAAAAATGGGGACAAATGACATCTTCTTGTCTTAGTTAATATACAGTTTAAAAAAGGTTATAAGAGAAATGAACATTTTTATTATACTGTATCATAGTAACTTGTACAATACTGATAACCTCCCTATGGGAAATTTCCAGATTCGACCTGGCCCGGTACTGTTAGCCAGACTTTGGTAAAGAGATAGGGCCGGTACTGGTTTGAGCTTGGTTACCAACAAAAACAGAATATAACCAGATGTAAGACAAGCCAGGCAAAATATCAACGCCATAGTTGTTCCAGACTTGAACCAGTACTGGTGATTTAAAAAAATTATTCAATACAAAACCAACGTTGGATGATTACTGGTAGGGTATAGGTATACAACTGGTACGTTTAGTTATACGGTACTGGCCCAGTGTTATCACTCCATTACTGGCACGATTCCGTCACTGTACTGGTAACAGTTATATAAATATAAACCAGTACTGGTAACTCTGGTAACAGTACTGTTACCAGTACTGGACCTGTAGAACACTTCCTACTGGGCTTTTTTAAAATGTATTTTAAATAAGACAAGAATTGTAATTTGTCCCCATCTTTACATCTAGTATAATAATTTTCACCCCAACTTTTTTCTCAGTGTAGTTGCATGAAAAGTGTGCTATAATTATATGCGATAATAATGTAAATTTTATAAGACTTTACCTAGCCTCGGTGTTAGAGCGTTAAAAATTGTTTTACAATGACGGGAAATCATTGATTTTCATTGTGAAATATTGTTATAAATAGACGAATATTTTTTATTTGATTATTCTGAAGTAAAGCTTGTGCGTCAAGTTTATGATTTTCCATGGTAAAGGCAGAGTCGTTGAGATTCGCATAGAAAAGGTGCGAGCGAGGGAGGCATAAACGTTTCAACGAAGGTTCCGAATAATGTCTTGATCCGAGTTTACGGATATTCGAAGCTGACCAAATCCTAATCCTCGATTTATATCTTAAGAATTGGTTCGGATCTCCCGGCTGGATTTCGATTCAGATATTACAGATTTTCGAGCAGAATGAATATCCACATCTATATCTTTTAAGTCAAACTTTATGAGCATCGTGATTATTGATTTAGTCTATGATAAATGTTGGAAATGAAAGGAAATTAGCCCTACATTATACTCAGAAAAATATGACAGAAAAAGTTACTGCTTTTAACTGTATTTCACGGCTGCATGTCCGTCTTTCAATAAAATTTACTATTCTTTAAAAGCAAAGACGCGACTTTTAAATGTTATAGTTGGATAAAGTTAGATGAAATAGATAAAGTTAAATAATAGTTGGATAAAACAGAAATGTTTCGTTTTAAAAAACAGTACTTTTTATTGAAAGACGGATGTACATCTGAAACACAGTTAAAAACTGTAAATTTTTCTGCCATATTTTTCTTAGTTTACAAGAACCGGTATTTAAATTTTTTATTTACGAATGCCTGCCAATTGTTTTTAATTTGTCTTCAAATTGGTTAATGTTGCTTCAATTTCCTTTCTCTCGCACGCGTATTTATTGCGTCTGAATTTTTTAGAAATTATTCTTCGGGTTTTACGTCAACGTGACATCTGCAAGCTTGCGCATCTCGCAAGTTTTCATCTCTGTACACAATCTGCCTTTATGTAATATTTAAAATCACTTCGTCTGTATTTTGCGCTTTACGTTGATGTCGACAAAGTAATTTCGTTGCCGTACAAATTGATGGAAAAGTTGCTTTTAATGCAACACAAAAATATATTACAATTTAGATGCCAGCAATCCTTTCAGGATTTATAAAAGGACCACATTATGTGGCTTCGCGTGCCATCACAAGTGTTCACCTGTAATTCCATCTGATTACATTATAATAAATACATTTTGTTACAAAGTTTGACAATTATTTATAATCTTGTTATGTTTAATTAATGTAACGCACATTATCAACGTAATTTATAATTCCCAATAAATATAATAAATAAACAACTGTAACACACTTAACAGCTTGTTTATAATACAATTTAAAAAATTGATAACTTCTAGAATAATATGTTTTAGGTGTTTTATTAACTTTATATGAAAAATTACTAATCTGTAAGTTTAAAATGTATCAGATTAAAATGAATTGTTATGTTTGTCGACGATTGCTTGAAAGCTGACAATATTTTTCAACATTTTAATCCTTTTTACAAACTTGAGATAGTAATTTGGTAATTTTTTCAAGTATATACCCACTTTATTAACGCGTTAGTAAATTTTATTAGATCTTTTCTTTTGGTGTATTTTTTTTGTATTATGTAAAACGCTTATTTTTACCTCATGCTAAACAAAGTGAATATAAATTTATTAATTCGATATTAAAATTATTAGGACGGAACTTAAATTGCTAATTGCGATGTTCAGATTTGTGATATATAATTTTATTACTGTTAATTAAGTAAAAGCTGATTAACTTTGTATGACGCTTTTCAATGCAGCTGGTATGTTCAGAGATAACATTTATTGTACAAATAACAATTAGCATAATAATAATTTACAACATTTGTAAATCGTAGTAATGAATTACAATAAATTAATAACTTAAATATTCTATTATTGTTAACGAGCATTTCAGTGTACACTCCATACTAATAAATTATTTGTTTTTATGACCACTAATTTTTAAAATTTTAATATTTTGTCGTTAAATCTTATATTATGAATACATAAACTTATCCGTCATTAAGAGGTACTTTAACGCGTAATGAATAAAATAAAATTGAAATTGAAGGTAAAAATGTCAAGTATTGATTTTCGTATGTAAATTTTTCATTCACTTCATACTGGGAAATATGGTAGAAAATGTAAGTTAATAGGCAATTTTTTTTTACATGCAAAATTAATTAAACGGTTTTTCTGCTTTTTAAGTTACTTTTAATGATGAAATAGAATTTATTACACTAAGAGAAAAATTGCTTTCAGCCAACTAAAAATAATTTAGTTGGTTTTTTGACGGTTATAGTATGCTCAGTTGATATATGTAAAAAGAAGAAAGTAATTAATTTTTTTAAGAACATTTCAACGAATAAAATGATATTCTTCATATTGAGAGAAAATTTTAGTTGAGCCAACTAAAAATTATATAGTTGGGTCTCATTAATTGTCTTTATTTAAGTGTATTTACATTTTATTTTCATGTTACAAAAGATGTAAACGTAATGTATATCAAGCTTCAGCAAATCGAATTCTACACAGAAAAAAAAAAAAGAAGCGAAATATTATCATACTTATGGTAAGCCGGTCCTAGCGCGGGAATACATGTAAAATTACCATACTGTACAAGAAAAGTAATGAAAAAATGTTAAAAAACGTGATATAAGTATACACCGAGATAAATAAATAGCATATTGAGCAATAAATTCTGGAATACTGAACCTATACGTTCTTTGTATGTGTATCACTTATAATTTTTCGGAATGTTTTCTATACACATTGTATAGTATTTTATGTTTATAGAACTGTATGCATTACATATACTTAGTTTTCCCATAAATTATTACAGTTACACCTACAGAGTACATATAGGTTCAATACCCCAGAATTTTTTGATAAATATACTATTTCATTTTTCTCAGTGTAGGATATGTAATTAGATTTATGTCATTTGTTTTTAAACGAAGTGGTACATAGGTCAATAAAGCCGTATTAGGATCGCGTTCTCATAAAGTATGGTAATATTATTATGAATTTTGGAAATATTTCGCTAAAATTTTGTTCCGTGTAATTTGCGTCAAATTTATTATTTATTGAGAAATTTTAATGTTTTATGAAACGGTTTTATGAATATCGGGGCTCTGAATAAATATAGAATTATTTCAAGTGAAGAAATAGATATTTTTCGTAGAAATATCAAGCCATTAACTAACGTAGTAAAGAATGCGTGAGAATAGGTTGAGCGGCGGGGGAGGGGAGGGGAGGTGGCCTTTTTGCGGCTCGCGTTCCTTCCGCTGATGAGGCGTCCGTCTTTCCGGGTGACCCCTTGGCGGCTGCAACCCGTCGAGCTGGCTCTCCTGCGCCTCCGCCGTTGGGCAGCTACCTCGCCTACACCTTAGCGGCGCGCATTCAACAGGTACGCGCGGTATAGACCGGCGTTCTCGGCGGATCCCCACTATGCCGGTGTTCTCGCTGGTCCTGGTTATGCTGGTTCAAGCATCGCGCCCAAAACGCGTCAGTTGCGCGCTGCGCGTCGACCAAGCCGCGTGTGTCAACTGCACAGAGTTTTACGCCAGTCCCGTCGGCGCAACTTCCGCCCGTGAATTTTCCGCCAGTTCCAAAGGATGTTGCAGTGTCAGTGCGTTACGGCCGCGTGTGTCCCGTCCAAATCAGTGACCAATGATTCACGGTAATTTCTCGCCCGGAGCCTCGCGCCCAGCCCATTTCATCGCTGCGACGGGCCAATGCGACATTCTCTCTCCGCGACCATTCCACACTACCCATTACTATTTTCATTTGTTTCGCAATCCACATGAAAATTTCCAATAGAGCAAAAAGCCCGGAGAAACGAGCGCGGATCCAATAATGAGTTGCGGGCCCGCTATCCCTTCACCATTTAATTACAAAAAAAAAAAAAAAGAATAGCATTTCAGTTTGCAATTGCACCATTCGAGTGACCGAATACAATACTACTCGCTTATTTCAATTCCGACACAATTGCGGGCAAATACGGGAGGGGTAGGGGGAATGCGAAAATCGGCAAAGAATTTTGGGCCTTCCGACGTGTTCCAAAGGGAGTACATGCAAGTATTTCCGTGGGCAGCATTTTTACGAGTCAATTTTTCCAATTAAAGCGAGGAGAATGGAAACAGTGAAATGCAATAGAATGTTATTCTATTGCAAATCAGTATTTTTTAAAGAAATTTTCCTCTAAAAATTCAGAGCGAAATATCTTGTTATAGGAAATGTGAGCAACAAAGTAAAGGTTTGGAATGGAGAAGAAAAAAAGGTCTGATGGAAAAAGGGAAATACTTTTGTAATAATCCAAATCGGACCTATCATTCGGAAAAAAGGAGACTAATTAATTATAAAATGATAACGAGGGTAAAAAACAGGTTATGAGCCCGGTTGGAAAAACGTGTTCCGGTTGGATTTCCAGTTGAAATGATGGAGTTGTTCTGCCGGCTGTCGTGACATTCGTCGCGGCAATCACTCGTGACAGCTCGGAGGAACTTAAGATCGTGACCATCGGAACCTTAAACTAGTTCTCATCAGGATCCTTTCCCTTTTACAATCTCCACTATTGATATTACGTATCAGCTGACGAATGCTACTGCCTTACGTTCATAATTAACAAATTAAGCGATCCTTGTAAACTCACTTAAATTTACATTTACGACAATTTGCATCGTTCGATTTATGTATTACCATTTATAGAAAGCAGCGAAACCATACGATTATTTAGGCATAAATAACACGTTAAAATCTCTCGTTTACAATTTCATCCTCTATAAATCTTAAAAGTTAGGCATCTATTTATGAAAATAATCGCGCCGTTAACAAGCCATTAAGTTAATTACCTGAATTTAGTTAAAGTAAATATAAAGTGGCGGAAAGAAAAGGTAACCTTCACTTTCTTAATTAATTGAACATTTGTAAATATAACATTAAAATAAATGAAATGCGTACGAATCGAATCGAATCGAATTAAATTATTTGACAAACTGTGTTTGCACATGTTTAACAAATATTTGTTACTGAATAAGAGATGCATTGAACGGAATGGGAAAAGAAGAGTAGCATTTAAACGATCGCGCGGAAAATAAATTAAAAAAGGGAGGAAGAAAAAAATAAAGCTGCAAACATTTCGAGGCATTAAACTTGAATGAGATGTGGATAGAGAAAGATTACCGTAAACTGTTGTAAAGTTACAACGGCGAGTCTTTGGATCCGTTTTGGCGAATCTCGATTGCAGACAAGTGGACGGTATTGTTCGCCAAAGGATGATGAGAGCCGATGAATAATAATAATAATTATAATTCCTTGGCTCGGGCTTTTCAAGCGGAATAAGTTTCGGCGGCAAAAAATTACGGCCGGTAAAATAGTCGCGCGGTATCGACAATTCTCTTGCGTTTCGCGTTGAAACGATAAAACTTTGCGTGGAATATCGCGAATCTCGTGAATTAATAATCAAACGGAATTTATCGGCCAAGTTCCGACTGATTACGATAAAGAAGTATATCGGTGAAATTTTTGCCAGGAAATGAAAAAAAAAAAAAAAAAAAAAACGTGCAGCTATATGTTATGTCGTCTCTTCATTTAGATCGCCATTAATTCCTTTTGTTTCAATGATATTAAAAAAAAACCAGCGTTAAGATATCATTTTAATTAATTTGATTTAAATTCAAGTTCAATTTAAATTTATTTTAACTAAAAATTGAATCGATAAATTTCAAGGAAGGTAAAAAATAAAAAAATGTAAATAAATAAATGAGAAGAAAATAGTGGAAGGAAAAATTACTCGCATAGAAGAAAGAAAATTTAATTGTCTTGACATTTTGTTGTGTATTTTTGCATAATTCCTTTTCGAGGTTTAAAGGTCAGCACACAATGGACACACGCTTGTTTGATTGTCTTTGATTGTCGGTCTCGAAAGTCCCAATGTAATATCATGGCAATCTTTTCTCATGCGTTGTAACGCGAATACAAGGCAGATGTTCTAAACGCTTCAGATTAACATTGGTAGAGTCTAGACAATTTATATAATTTTAATTTTTAGTAAATAACTCTTGCATTATTCTGATCTAAAATGTCACATTATATGACTAAGAGAAAAATAATGGAATAAATTATTGCCTTAAATTATATAATATTAATTATATAATAATACAATTATATGAAATAGGTTGCGGAGATTGTCAGTATGTTAGATAAACGGACGTTTTAAAGCACGTAATCGGTTGCCGATGCATCCGTTGTGAACTGGCCTTAAGACTACTAGTGATGGGCCACAAAATGTGCCGAAAAAACGTACTGTACCGTTAGCGAAAGTCTTTTTATGCTGCGGTAAATGGCCCTGATGAGATCTGGTGTCACCTTTTTCATCACTTTTTTCTTATATAAAATAAAACCCGGACATTTTTTTGTCCAAATCAAACTTACATTGTGTAACAATTTAAAATATAAAAATTTTCCATTATTTTCCCCCGGAGAACAAGATAAATACGTAATTCTAATATAAATGATAAAAAGGAAAATTGTAAAGTCGAAAAGAGTATTTTATCAGAATAATACTTGTGAAATTAAAAAAAAAAAAAAGTGAAATGAAAGAAAAAATAAAAACTCCAGTGTAATAATAATTTCATTCAGCTGAACTTCATTTTTCGTGCTCCACATAATTATAAAACGTAAATCATCGAAAATTATCATGTAGAAATTTATCGTTACGCATTAACATATTATTTTCTTTTTGCTCGTTACGGGGCGATAGTTTGCAACGCCGTTTTCAACTTGAACTGCAGTTTTCTTTTCGTTTCAATCAATGTTTATGCAATCGATCTTGTCGCTCTGTTTAAATCATTTAATAACTTTTTATGAAATCCATTTATTTTCATCATTAATATTTAATGATATTAGAAACTGAATGGACTCGCGGAGCGATTTCTCGCTGAACAAAAGGCAATTTTTTTTTCATACTATTATTATTTATTATTTGTATTACGTTTATTAAGACTTTCCATAAAAAGGAGAGAAGCAAGAAATTTGTCTCGAGAGAACATTTTTTTTTTTTTGTTACACAAAACTTTGGTTATATAACGTAAGTTTACGATATAATTCAACGAACGTAACAACATAAAAATGGAATAATAAAGTAATTGAAAATCAAAGGAATGGCAAACAATTATAGGAAGGCGCACAGTTCGAGGCAGAAAATGGACGTATAAAAAATAAGATGCAACTCTAAATTATTAATTGCGTCCAGTCGGAGTAGTGAAGTTGAATGAAACTTTCACTTGTACTTTCATTTCAGTGATCGATGATGTTTACACGCGTGAAAAGTGTCTAGCAGCGGCGGTCTAAACAAGAATGCTAGACTATAATTGTGACAAGTATATAAAACGCAATGCGACAATAACTTGCAGCGGGAATAACTTTTTGCGTAACGATTTATATGCATCTTGATAACTCCGATCGCGATTGTACACATATTTATCTATAGCAGTCACGCAACCACATTCATCGGCGGCTAAACATCGTTATGTTCCGCGGTGGCCCACACTCTTAAAAAAATCATTTCAAATTCAGAGGAATCGTTTCAAAATAAAATGAGATTCTGGTTAAAATCCCTTGTGGAAATTTATTGTCTGCAATCAAGTCCGCAAATGTCTGAAAAAGTTTCTCCAAACAGTCTACATATGTCTGCAAAAATGTCTGCAAAAGTCAGCAGTCTCAATTTTGATATCTTCTCAGACAGTTGCAGACTTTTTCAGACACCGTAAGAATTTTCTAAATACACTGAGAGAAATAGATAGTTAAAAGCACCATCTAGATAGTAGAAGTAGATAGTTGAAAACAGATAGTAAAATGAAGTATCCAGATAGTAAATAGATATCGATATTGCGCGGTCGATAATGATGCGCACGACACACGTACCTAGCCTATTTCCAATTATATTTCTTAATTGCGTTTTGTTTAAACATTGTTGTGGAAGTGGTGTTTGACAGCATTTAACCTTATAGAACTAATTGATGTGTTTAAAGGTTTATGTAATTAAGTTCGGTTTTTAATTCATTATACTTTGTATTAGCAGGTTATTATTTTATTGACAGTTTAATTTACTATCCAGATAGTTCGAAAAATTATGCAGATAGTAGTGTGCTCTACTATCCACAGATATTAAAGTTTACTATCACAGATATTCAGAAAAACTATCTAGATCATTATTTTAACTATCTATTTCTCTCAGTGTATATGCGAATTTTCGCATATATGCGAACATTTTTCAGTTATTTAGAAAATTCTTGCGGTGTCTAAAAAAGTCTGCAACTGTCTGAGAAGATATCAAAATTGAGACTGCTGACTTTTGCAGACATTTTTGCAGACATTTGTAGACTGTTTGGGGAAACATTTTCAGACATTTTCGGACTTGATTGCAGACTTTTGCGGACTTTTGCAGGCAATAAATTTCCACAAGGGATAACGAGAAGACGATTTCTTTTGAAAATAAGAGGAATTTCTTGTTACGACTGTATATTTACGCATCCTCTGAAAATTAGAGGAATATCATGTGTAGTTCATATGAATTCCGTGTAAAATAAAAGTAACTTGTTTCTCTTGCTTAAATTTTGTTATTAAAGTAATGTGACAGGTGACAACGTAACCTATATATAACCGATATCGCACGTACGATTTCCATGTCTTATTCTTAAATTAAGAGAACTTCTTGTAAATTTGAAACGATATGTTTTAGAGTATAAAGGAATTACCTTTCGTTATAAAAAGGCATTCTTTTATCTTAAAATTATGCACCGAGAAAAATAAATAGCATATTTAGCAATAAATCCTGGAATACTGAACCTATACGTTCTTTGTATGTGTATCACTTATAATTTTTGGGAATTTTTTCTATACACATTGTATAGTATTCTATGTT
>JABFPN010007275.1:0-10500 GCA_022817305.1 Leptoteleia sp. ZL-2020
TATAAATATTTCTTATTATTAAATATTAATAAACTGTACATGATTTTTATCAAACTACATAATAATTTTTATTTATGCTTTATTAAATAAAAATAAACTTTTAATAAAGATTACAAAACTAAGGCCTGCGTCAGTGCTTTATCACTCAGTTTGTTAATTTTACGCGAACTATTAATAAAAATTATATAAACTTTTTTCGCCGTGTAAGTGTGACAATATCATCACTGATTTCCTATATACGTTGCAATTTATCAAACGGTATTTCTCTCCGTGCAGGGTTGCTAACAAACGCTGAAAATTGCTGAAAGACGCTGAAAACTGACGACAATTACCGACCGAATAATACTGAAAAATGCTGAAATGGGCTGAAAGTTCGTTTTTGTGAAAAACGACTTTATTAACAAATCACAATTAAATATATAATACATTTTAACTTTTTTTTATTCAAATCCAAATGTCGATAAAATAAATAATAACACTACTACTAGTGTACTACTACTAGGTCATAAACTAGGACAAATAATCACCCTCGCGTACAAAAACAAAGCAATTAACGCCGGTAATTAATCCTGGGGCAGCATTTTACAGCATTCTCTTATCAGTAATTTTCAGCGTTTTTCAGCAAATTTTATTTTCGCCGGATGACGTCCGCATTAAAATGTTGAAAATTGTGCTGATAAACTGCTAAAATTGGCAATTTTCGGCAGTTTTTCAGCGTTGTTCAGCATTTTTCAACACAATTTTCAGCATTTTTCAGCAACTTTTTTCCACAAGGGCTATTAGGGATGCAACATAAAAGAATTTTATTTTTATTTTTTTCAAAATTTATTTTTGTCAAAATACTATGTGGAAAATCCACTTATTAGTAGAATAAATGAATTCGTGCTTATTTTTTGTTTGTTAAATATACCAAATAAAGGTACTCCTGCAAAGAGGGAAAAATGGTACTTAGGAGTAATGTCAAAAGCAAAACCTTGTGACATCATGCAGTCAGTTTACGAGGCAATGAAGGCTATCGGTTATGTAAGTTTTTACATTTGATTTAAAATTACATTGATAGTGTATATAATTTTAAAGTATATATCAACATGTACCAGCCAACTACACTGAGAAAAATAATATAGTAATCCTGGACTCTATGTGTTCCTGTATAAAATAATGCTCGACAATGTGACAAGAAGTATCACAGTTCTGATAATTGTTACTTGAAAAAGTGACACCCTTTATCAGACTGTCTGGCAAAGTTCTTAACATTGGGGCATAGAGTCTCAGAATGTCAGAAAGTATAGTAACTCTTTATTATTTTATTTTTCTCAATGTACTCATTAACCGTAAAATCTGTTTTTTTTTGATAACATTTCAAAGTAGGTTCTTTTTACAGAATAAATTGTTAATGAAATAAATTTGTTACTATTATTTTAGCAAAAAATTAAGCAGTTTTTTTTATAGAATATGATTCTGCATATAACTAAAAAAGAATTTTTGAAATTTGGTGGAAAATAACGATCTTAGCCATTTGGGTTGAATGTCCCCTTAACTTATCATTAAACACTATCAATTTAATTATATTACATTTTCAGGAATGGAAAATACTGGATCGATATAAAGTTCGTGTCAGACGAAGGAATCCTGTTACACGTGCATACTCTAAAATGACTTTGCAACTTTATACAGTAGATGACAAAAATTATCTACTAGATTTTCAGGCCATATTTACTGATGACAGTGATGATGAAAGTATAATAACGTTTCTCTATTCGATTTTCGGAAATATATTTTGCAGTGCGCTGCCTTTGCTACACCGAGAAAAATAAATAGCATATTTAGCAATAAATCCTGGAATACTGAACCTATACGTTCTTTGTATGTGTATCACTTACAATTTTTGGGAATTTTTTCTATATACATTGTATAGTATTCTATGTTTATAGAATTGTATGCATTACATATACTTAGTTTTTCCATAAATTATTACAGTTACACCTACAGAGTACATATAGGTTCAATACCCCAGAATTTATTGATAAATATACTATTTCATTTTTCTCAGTGTATAGTTCAATAAATTAATTAATATTTTCTCTCAAATATTTTTACAGACGCAATTGTTCCCGGTCAAGAAAGTGGAAAAAGTACAATGGGATTTTTGGAAATGTGCGCCGAATTGATAACAAAATTGACACATAAAGCTTAGATTTTATTTTATATTGTTTTATTTTTTTATCGTTTTTATTCAAGAAACGAATACATGAATGATAATAATGACTTTGGAAAAAAAATATTAATCTATTTACGGAAATTACGATAATGAATATAATTTCTCACCGTTACAGCGGAAAGCATGAAAATTATTTATAATTATATGGACGTTTTATTAATTTTATTTTTATTTATTATAAACGTATGTTAAATGAATATTAAAATAATGACGTAACTTTGTATTAACTATTTTTTATTAATTTTTGTTAATAACTGCAATATCATATATGAAATTTTAGCGTCTTTTACCAATTATTTATATATAATTTTTATATTCGTATAAAAATTAATCGCAAGTCGCAGTAACGAACCGACAAGCCAAATGTAAAATAATGTAATAATGTAAAATATTGTAATTATACATCAAAATACTGCTGTGTAAAATTCTTTTTAAATTTTTTATTCCAAAAATGTTATAGAAATATCCCTGGGATATTATTCGAAACAGACATACCACATTCATACACTGAGAAAAATTATATAATAAAACTTACTATATTATTAATAACCGGCGGACGGGTGTGTGCTTACGACAGGATTTATTAATAAATATAATTAAAATTATCGTATATGTTATATAATTTATTATATTATTTGATAAATTCTATCATATGTGCACACCCGTCCGCCAGTTACTATATAATTTTTCTCAGTGTAGCACATTGCTGAGATATTATTTTGATATTTCAGAAATGTTTTTGGGTTATTATTTAATATTAAATAATATTATTCGCATATAGGATTATTTTTCATCCTCTTGTTCCGCATATTTGATTTAATTAAATAAAATACTATTTATCACATTTTAAATTATTTTTATATTTAAGTTTTATTATTAATAATAATTTCGTTTTAATTTTTTATTAATTTCAATTTGATGTTTAGTTTAAACGATAAAAATATTAATTAAATTTTCATCGCTTGTTACTGCGAAAATAATTTTTAACGCGTTTGTGTATTTCAAAATGAACGCCCTCCGACAAGACTGGCTGCGTACAACGTAATAGGAGCAAGCTGCGCGCGCCAGTGGAGCCGCGCCTGCAAGTTCTCATCACCTTGTGTGTGTGTGACTTTGACTTCTTTGTTATTAGAATTTAGAATCTTTGCTCGTATCCTGAATAAGTATCCGTGAGGTTAGCGTAAACGATTTGCGTGAAATTCTTTCGGATATTAGTTGGATAAATTAAATTGTTTACTTACTTTAATACAAGATTTAATGTGAGTACGTTATAATATTGTTTGTGTATGCATTTAACAGCTGAGTTTAAGCTTACTTATTCAGTTTTTTAACCGTTTAATCATGAATATCAGGTTATAACTTTTTAAAAATCATCGTCATATTGATTGATTGTTTTATTATAGACTACAAAACGTATTTTTACCATATAATATATGATTTTTTTATTAATTATCCTCATGAGTAATCTTTATTTTAGTCATAAAATAAAGTCACTTTTTTTATAAACTGATAATTTTATTCGTTGTTGATATTATATTTATTTTTTATTGTATCGTAATTTATTTCACAAAATTTGTAAAAAGTATAATATACCCAGCGAACGCGAAATTATTGGAAATTTTTAAAATTATTTGCATTCAATAAAAACCAATTAAGATTTGTGCAGCTGTTATTAAAACATTTTAAATCTATACTACGTGGAAAAAATTGAATAATTTTCAATAAATCTGAAAAAGTTTCTATAAATTTGAACACCTTTTGAGAACATATTGAAACATTTTAAAGGAAATTTATTTTAAAAATGTTTAATATAGACCCTGACAAAACCTAAGTTTTTTTGAAAGTTATTGACGGCCATCCTTTTTTATTAGGTTTTTTGTTTTTTCTATGGCCCGGGAACTGCTAGAGTGAGATGATCTAAATAAGCCCATCACACAGTATAACTATCTAAATAAGCCCATCACACAGTAAAGTAAAACTTCCGTTTGGGGTAAAATAGAAAGTCCTATGAATACTATTTCAAAAATCTTGTGATATTGTATGTTTGTTGTGAAAAATCAGTTTATAATTGAAGTCTTCTGCAAAATAATCTAAATCTAGTATTAAAGAGTCAGCTGCAACAATTAACTTTGTAAACATGTTAAATTTTAAATGAAAATATATAACCCTGTGAATTATAAAAGTTTATTAATAATATTTTCATTAAAATTTAAACATATGACGTAATTTTTTACAAATTACGCGATAACAACAATATTTTTTTATTTTTTAAATTCAAATTATTCATAAAAAGCAATCTTATTTATACAAATTTACATTTTTAATGTATTTCCTTCATTTATGTAATTAGAAAATAATAAACAATTTTTTTTTAACTACAATGAAGGAAATAAGCAAAGAATATATAAAACAATTTTTTAACATTAACTATTAAGGATTAACAATGAATTAAAATACTTAGCAATTAATTAATATTTAAATACAACTAATATTTTATATCTTATTAAATTAAGCAAAAAAATGTTAATGAAAATATTATTAAACAAGTTTTTATAATTCATAAGGTTATATATTTTCATTTACAAATTAACATGTTTACAAAGTGGAATAATTGAAAATCGCCGATTTTATTATTGTATTAACGTTCTAGTAATAGAAAAAGTATCTAGTAATAGAAAAAAAGAAAAAAAGAACTTTAAGTGTTAATTTATTGTTTCAATGTCTTACTTTTATTCTATTTCTCATTTTACTACTCAATTTCATGCTATCATAAATCATGCAATATCTTGAAATTGTTTGACTAAAGTTAATTTTTATTCATAGAATAACACATCACGCTCTGGAATCTTCATCTAAAAATGGGCGTAAGAAGCATGGAGGCGATGGAAGTTGAAGCATCGAATGTTGAAGTGACCAATGGTGAAGTAGAGCTTGGGGGTGAAAAGAAGGATGTTGACATTCAAACCATTCAAGATTTACGCGAACATGCTCGACAGATCGAGAAAGCAGTTCTGAATAAGGAACAACGATTCATATTGCGCCCTCTAAGGGCTCTACCAAACACCAGGCGCAAGCTCAATCCCATTGTATTGCGTGGTGTAATTGGCATTTTCTATACAAAAACTGCAGCTGATCGCGATGCTCTTTTACAATGGGTTGAAGAACCAATGGACACAGAGGGCGCTACGTCTGCGTTCAACAGCGTTCAAAGAATTCGGGCACCTGCGATGCCATTGCTCCCAGAAATAGATGCTTACATTCACCTACTGGTATTGGTACATCTTATTGATAAAGGAAAATACGAAGATGCTGTTTGTTGTTCGGAAGCGCTTGTTCAGAAAATCATTAGTCAAAATCGCAGGACTATTGATCTGATAGCTGCCAAGTGTTACTTTTACCATTCGCGTACTTTCGAGCTTACCGACCAACTCGACAAGATCCGCAGTTTTCTTCACCTACGCCTGCGCACTGCCACTCTGCGCAATGACTTTGAGGGCCAGGCCGTGCTCATAAACTGCCTTTTACGAAACTATCTACACTACAGCCTTTACGATCAGGCGGACAAACTTGTTCTCAAGTCGACCTTCCCCGAAACCGCAAGCAACAACGAATGGGCGCGCTTTTTGTACTATCTGGGACGAATCAAGGCCGCTCGATTGGAGTATTCTGCAGCTCATAAATATCTAGTCCAGGCTATGCGTAAAGCTCCTCAAACCACCGCCGTTGGCTTTCGACAAACCGTGCAGAAATTGGCCGTCACCGTAGAACTCCTCCTAGGAGACATCCCAGAACGACAGATATTCCGCCAGGCGGCGTTGCGCCGCGCCCTTGCGCCTTATTTCCAACTCACCCAGGCGGTGAGACTTGGAAATTTGCAGAAGTTTTCAGAAGTCTTGGGGAACTTTGGACCGCAATTCCGCGAAGATCACACGTTCACCTTAATTCTAAGATTGAGGCATAATGTTATAAAAACTGCAATTAGGTCAATTGGGGCCAGTTACTCGAGAATTTCGCCGGGAGATATCGCAAAAAAGTTGGGCCTCGGCTCTGGCGTAGATGCGGAATTTATAGTTGCCAAAGCGATCAGAGATTGCGTCATTGAAGCGACTTTAGATCGGGAAAATGGTTATATGAGGAGTAAGGAGACGACTGACATTTATTGCACGAAAGAACCCTTATTGGCTTTTCATCAAAGAATCACGTTCTGTTTGGAGTTGCACAATCAAAGTGTGAAGGCTATGAGATATCCACCGAAATCTTATGGAAAGGACTTGGAGAGTGCGGAGGAACGACGCGAGAGAGAACAACAAGACTTAGAATTGGCCAAGGAGATGGCAGAGGATGACGATGATTTCTGACAATAAGTTTCCCATGAAAGCATTCCCATGGATGGAGCAATCAATTTTTATGTAATTATTATATAAGTTTTAATTATTTCCAATATGAAAGTACAAAATTAAACATGTGAATTTATTTATTGTTGAAATACTAATTATTGAATGTAATTTGTTTAAGTTACTCATTTTTAAATTTATTTCTGTAATAAATGCGTGAAAAATTCTTATCTTTTGCTCGCCTCGGCTTTACTCCTGATGCCTTTAGTTACGCCTCAACAAACCCCTCGTCTCAATTGCTTACTTTGCGCCCTACATACGAAAATAATTATTCTATACTGTGATGATTATTAATGATTATTACACGGAAAACAGTTTGGGTGAACCGTTGTGCCATCAGTGGGTGAAATGCTTTACTACGGTCTTAGTAGAGCATCTCGCCTAATTTTGGGTAAACCGTTTATCCAAAATTTATGGAACCTAACTTTTGAAACAACGGCTCGCCTCGTTGGGTAAACGATTTACCTAAAATTAGTAAGCGTTTGCACAAAACTTTTGTGAGGCGAGTTTACAACGATTTTGTGCAGCGGTTCTCCCTGTATGGTAAACGGTTCACCCAAACTGTTTTCCGTGTAACTTTAATTTTGTAGTCAATAAGTACCACAAATTAGTATGAAAATGCATCTACTATTCAGTTCAATCATTTATATTCCAAAACGCCCAGTGGATCACTAGGTGATGCGACAACATAAAATTCCAATAAGGCATTACTGGATAACGTGCGGTACATTACTGAGTGATGTAACGAACGTCACTAAGCAACGCGACGGATTATTATTATTTTTATTATTTCCTGGTTAAAGTTTAACAACACACAATAGAAAAAATATGTTATGATTTATTACGGAATTTGCAACAGATAAATCATAATACTTTATATTTCACAATTTTTATATTGTGATTTGCTATGAATTATTACGTGTTAAGGATTTTTCGTAAGAGATTTTTTCTATTATGAAATGTTGTTAAACTTTAACCAGGGAAAAAATAAACCAGAAATATTTAAATAACATTCCTGAGATATTAAAATAATAATAATAGTTATTGTATGCGTTTAATTCGTTAAAACATTTTTTATTACAATTTTTTCAATTTGGTTTAATTAATTATATTTTGAAGAATCATCGTATACAATTTTGTATTTAAATATAATTATTGATTAAATAAACGCAAGAAAAAATATTGATAAATGTGTAAGTTGTTTTAATAAATGAATACAATACTTTATTATTATTAATATGTTCATGATTTTCGAATTAGTTAAATTTTTAAAAACAATACATCATTAGAGTATAAAGTTTTACTATTTCGGTACATCTTTGCACCATTTTTCATATTAATATAATTAATTTTCATAACATAAAAATAGTGGTTCTGGGTGTATAGACATTATCTTGAGATATAATAATAAACGTCCATTGCTATTAAAGCGACACCTTATGATTTTCAATCCTATTAAAATGGATTTCAACCAAAAAAATTAGAAAAATGGTGCAAAGTTGCCCCAGTTGACGGTATATAAATAATAATCATTTAATGTCCCTGAGATATTATTCGCGTCTAGGGATATTTTGTGGATATCCGAATACGGCAGAAAGGTTTGAAAGTTATTTAAACTGTTGGATTACTTGGGACAAGTGGATCAACTTTTGATTCGTGGGATCAGAAGAGGTGGCTTTTTTTATTGGTCGCGCGTCTCGCGTCGTAGAAATCGATATGAAATTGAAATGAAGCAGCGTTTGATTTATCAATGGATAAATGAATGGCCATATAAATATACTAATATGTATTAAATGGAAATGTCAAGGGGCAGCCGCATAGTATTGTGCGGCACAATTGCACAAAGACGACAGCGACAAGGCAGGCGTGTTCCTCCGTCAGAAGCGAACGCGATTCCGTCAGGTGCGCATCGCGAGCACGTAACAGCATTTGCCACCGCAGGCCCATATAGTCTCGTGCCAATCGATTGGTTATATAAAATTGTACACATCAAAATAACAAGTTTCTACGGCGTGCTTTCGATGTTGCTAGTTAAATCCCAATCGACGGTCGACGGCATGCTGTAAATTGTTTAGACTGAACAAATTTTCACCGCACTAGTTGCAAGCGTCAGCTCAAGAGGAACACCTTTAAGGATTATGCAAGTGAAATAGCACGTAAGCCGGGGTGGTTACTAAGAATGTCAAACGTTTCCTCATTTCGATTTGGCACAATCGTTCCACTAATTTTTATCCTCTCTGCGATTTTACCACACGGTGAGATTATTGAATTTAGTGCATTGGTTATGTAATCTACATGATACTGTAGAAAATTGTAGACCACTTAAAAAGGCTTGCCATTTCTTTCTTTCCTCCAATTTATTTCCCTTTTATCAATTAGCTACGTAACTTTCAATTCCGTATCATTTGCTTGCTCATGCTTTGATAGTTTGATAATTGATAGTTGATAGTTTCTCAGTTGTAGTGCTAACGGTTCTTTCTAAAACTCTTCACAAATTGAAACAATTGGCCAAATTTCAGCAGACCTTCCAATAACTCGCTAGTTCTGCTGATTTGTTATTAAGGGCTGACTTCTTTCTCAGCTTCAAATTCAATTAAGTTTCTTAAAAGTATATGGTCACTTGAAGGCTCCGTTCAGTTGATTTATTTTTTTTTATTAATGAATTGGTTTTATATGAAGTCAATGAATTTGATAAAATTTATATTCTAAGGATCACAAGTTTCTCTATTATTATTATTATTTTTATTATTTTTATTATTATCATTATTATCATTATTATTATTATTACCATCATTATCATTATTATGAGAGAAATAATAATTCTGAGACCATGATTAATTAAATATCAATGCTTACATTTACAGTGTAAATTTTTGCATCGATTGAATCATTTTTTATGAAATAGTTGTTAACACCGTTAACACTTGAAAATGTTTTTTACGAACAAATCAGTTATTTTAACTTGATTTAAAACTGTGTGAATTTTTATAGTGTATTAGTTTAATGCATTTAATAAATCTTTATTTATTATAACTTGATTTTATATAAAATTTTCCAACGATTTTTTAGAAAATATTCCACCCGAAAGAATATCGTAATAATTATTCGTAACCCACTTTGGCAATCAAATAAACTATGAGTTTCGGTCGATAAACGCCGGCAAGAGTTCACAAAATGACATCAATAGAGTTTACAGAGGCAAACTACGAATATTTAACCTTGTACTTTAGCACCGCCTTTATTGTTATTATTAAATTCAATATTTAACATATTTATATAACTTACAATAAATTTGTAATGTAACTTATTTAACTCCTCTAATACGTTTCGAAATAAATCAAGGACACCCAAAAATCAATAAACACTATAATATATATATATATATAAAGATTGCAAGTAGTGTATTTGAATACTCACCACTTTTTGGGTGCCAAGTTATGTCCCTAAAATCAAATTAAATTTAAAAATATTTTTAAAACTTTGGTAGAAAATTCGAAATTCAACCAATGGGAATTGTGTTTCTTATCGAGTTGCATCTCCCGTTATATTTTGTAAAAATCAAACTAAAAGATCTAAAGTCAGGACCGTAGCTATAAAAAAAAAAAAAAAAAAAAAAAAAAAAAAAAACGGTGTTTATTTAAAAGCACCATGTTGTATAATGTGAATTTGAATACGGTATTATAAAGCATCATTCGTATTTAAAAACACCACTGTATATATTTTTTATATTCAGAGACACCTCTTGCAAAATATACAGGGTGCACTGAGAAAAAAATTGGGATAAAAATTATTATACTAAATGTAAAAAGAGGGGCAAATGACATCTTCTTGTCTTAGTTAATACACAGTTTAAAAGAGGTTATAAGAAAAATGAACATTTTTATTATA
>JABFPN010007276.1:0-10498 GCA_022817305.1 Leptoteleia sp. ZL-2020
ACAAGTAAATATACCATTTTTATATACTTTGATGCATGTTCCATAATTTTGCATGAACCTTTAATTCAACCTTAATAATTCATTAACATTTACAGTGAATCCCCGTAGTAAGGCCCAAATAATAGCGAAACTTCCGATTATAACGACAATAATTCAAAATCTCGTAACAGTGCCTCCGACAAAGGTACTAATACTAATGTTATTCGTCATAATATCAGAAACGGAAACTGAATTAAATTAAGTAAAAGAATCCATTCCCAACGACTAAAAATTAATTAAGTAATTATACACCGACTAGTAATTTAAGTAATGTATTTGTAAAAGATATTCAGAATATATATATCTATTGTTTATTAAAATTCTTTGTTTTGTTACTCAAATCCTTTTTCCACAAATCCTCCTCGACTCTTCCGCATTGTGAACCAGACATCAAAAGAGATTCGAGGGTAATATGGTTAATTCCGATTAACGCATATTGTCCTCTCATTCTGTTGCGTCTTAGGACATAACAAATATTTTTAGTTTTTCAAGTTACAACAAAGTATTATATTCTCTTCAGTCAGCAATTATTTATTTTTAAAAAATATATCATATGTCTCCCGCAAAGTCGTCCATATAAAAATGTTATTGTGGTTAGGCGTGCTATACATGGCATGTGTTTATTCGTACATTCAACCAAAATATCTTTTTCACGTGGGTAACTACTTTGTGTAATTCATTTTTCTAATTAAACACACGTTGCAGAAGTTACACCGAACAATGCATCTTTTGTTATTTAATTTTTTCAGAATGACAAATTAAATTTATCATTGAAATCCGTCAGTACATCATGTTTCTTCATGCGTAATTAATCCTTTTTCATAAAATATGATTTATTAATGATTTTTTTCGCGAGCAAATCAAAGCGAAAGGGAGAGAAACAAGATTTCCGACATGCGGAAACCCGGATGACAGTTCAACTTTTTGCGTAGCCAATTGTACGAAGTATGAGCGCATAAATTGCATTCATTTAACTATGTTGAGCTCGTTAATTTTGTTACGAACAGAACACAACGTGTATTAGAGTAGAAAATGATTGGCTTCGTTCGTCATTCGCGCAATTTGTGAGATGGAACAACGTTTGAAGGAATAAATGAAGCACTTAAATCATTGCTAAGGTATTGGTAGGAAAAGTTATAAAAAATAAACTTAGTATCAATAAATTCTAAAACTCCTGTAAATTAATACAATTATTCTTTGCATAAATCTTTGAAAGAATAATTTGTTTTTATTATCAATGCAATTCCGTTTTATTCATGCAATGAATAAAAATTCAATTTAAAATAGAAATATTGTATTACTTTTAAATAGACAGTTTTGTCAGTGCATTTTTCATGAATCATTAACGAATATCAGAAGTGTCTTTATTACAAAATAGAAAATTGATTTATTCGCGGAGTTGAAAATTATTATCGTTTGTAATTGATAACACTCTTTTTTTACACTCTTAATTATTGCGAAAGTTCCTCGAGAAATATTTCACTCCGAATATATTCTAATATAGATCTCCAGACCTTCCCAGATTAGTTTTTTATCGCTAAATCTTTACTTAAACTTTGCGAGAACTAAGGGAAAGATGAACAAATAATCTTATGCACGGTCTTATAAACTGCTAAGAAAATTGTTAGTTAAGGAAACGAAATAACTACGCTTTTACCTATTTAACATAAAAATTAGACCTAATCTACTTTATAAACAAAAGCAGTTTCACGTGAAGGAACTTTACACTAATTAAATTGAAAACGAAAAGAGCGAAAACCACACGTAATTGTAATATTTATGCAAATAAGTAGCTTTATTCTTGAAAAAGAAATGTAAGAGAAAAATGCCGTCATTATATTGCGTGCAATGATTCAACTTATCAACCCTTTCCTGCTCACGAACCAAACGCCTGAAGATACGATTGATTAATCTAAAGATAAATATTGATCATCGTAGCTAAATTAATTAAACAATAATATATTAAAACGCGTATCACAATCGCACATCTTCCAGCGAGACTTTCAATTTGAAGAAATAATTAATTCAGATTGTTAACACCACTGCGATCTAAAATGTTAATTTTATGAAGATTATCTGGTTCAAAATCAAGTTTCCCTGAATTTCTTAAGTGCCACTCTTGTAGTCAGTTTTTGTATGTAAAGAAGGCAGCGTATTTCAGAGTCGCTCTTCCCCGTAATTAACATGAATTTTTTTTTTTAATTCAATTCATCAATTAAAAGTTCGCGAAACGTCAGTTAACCTTCCACAATCAACTATTACATTTGCGAGGAAATTAAAACGCTGATTGCAAAATAAAAGAGGAAATAGAGTTTGCTCGTCCCAAATGTGTCAGGCCGTAAGAAGAAGTATTGTGTCGTATACGCATGACATTTTACACAGTGACATTTTGACGCCTCGCCCGGGGGTTCTGTCTAATGCCGCGGCTCACAGTTCTGATTCTATTGTTTCTCGGCAAAGATCCGTTTGCGAGAGAGAGATAATTACCTTAATATCCAGATCATTATATTGGATTTATTACTTATATATTCAGCGTTGAAGCCGCCTTAATTATGCATTATTTTTTTATCGACTTTCTTTCCAACAAAGCTTTCTGCGCGAATAATAACTCGATAATGAGGAGTTGCTGGAGCTATGACACTGCAAAGTACCTTTATCAACATACATTTACGGGCACAATAAAACTGCAATTCAATGGCGCCATTGTAGAGCTTTCAATTTCCGGTTAATTCATTGTTCTTTTTTACCTTTACTTGTTAATTAATTATCGAAAAACTGTACAGATTGATGAGCAAATGTTATTCAATATTACTATATATTTTCTAGCGTTGGAAAAATATCACCTGCGGTGTTTGCAAACCCGCGGGAAAAATCTGAATTATGTCTGGAAACAATCTGGGAAATATGTTTAGATGTTATCTGGAAATGATCTGGAAAACGTCTGGGAATAAGTTGATCCAGGAGCGATTCTCAAAATATATCCAAACGAATTATAATCTCCAAAATAATTCGATAATAGCTGGGAAATATTTCAAGAGCATCAGGTTGAGGTAATATATAAAATGATATTATCGAATTATTTTCGAGATTGCAGTCCGTTTGGATACATTCTGAGTAACGCTCTTGGGCCAGCTTATTTCCAGACCATCTCCAGATAACATCCAGACATTTTTGCCAGATCGATTCGGACAGTATCCAGACGAATTTTTTCCCGCGGGAAATTAAAATTTAAAATTGTAATATGGTAATAAGCACCGCAGAATGGATAAATTTACAATGAAAAATAAAAGAAAAAAATTAAAATATTGTTATAGTGCTATTGTAGTTTGGTGAAAACCGCGGGCGATGTCTTCCCAACGTCGGAGGGTATAATATTTTTGAATATATCTTTTTTGCTCCTCGGTATACCGTGTAATGATTGTGGATTTCGATTATTTTTTGCTTCTTCATAAATTCGTCGTTCTTGGCACTTTTATTTATTTCTTTTATTATTTTATGACAAACTGCGACCAACTCGCACGGTGATTATTTTTCGGTTCTGCGCCTCTCTCGTTCTTCGTCGTCTTCTCTCGTCCGGTTCAACAAAGCCGGATATTAATCTCCTGAGTGGTTGGTAATAAAAAGCGATTCGGATCGATGCTTAACCGGAGTTTTTGAATTATCGGAATGGTGCGCAATCATGTAACAGGTGCATTCGTATTCCCGTCAGAGAATAGTGCCAGTCTATACAATTATAAAGATATAATTTAACGAATAGAAATGTGTCCGTTTCGGCGATTCCATAGAACATTGTCATGCCGTATCATTATTGTTTTGTAGGTGGTCACAAAACGATTTTGCTCTTCCTCCTCTCCACGTATTTCGTAATAATTTTAATAAGCTTATTATTATGCCAACAATTTTCTCGTAATGGTATTGTATTTGAAGTTTCATGTTGGTTTACAAATTTACGTAAACATGATGCTTTCCCTTTTGAATGGAATAATATTTAAAATGAAAAAGTAAATTTTCTTAATTCATACCCGACTTTGTTTTTATACCCGCTTAAACGTTTAAGATTGTTTTTTATACCTCCAAAATCAATTCGCGCAATACTGACAATTTTAATTTCCTGGAAATAATATATTAGGTATCGTAATATTTATTTACAAATTTTCATGTTTTTCACTTTTCAACAATTAAAATCTGAATTAAAATGGGTTACAGTAAATTTCATTGCAAGCTAATTCCTAGTATAGAAAATTAAAAATATTTATAAAATTAAAAAAAAACAGTTTGTTAAAATAAAGCATCACCTATTAAAGACGACTTTTAGAATTCGTAATCATCATTAGTTCCACGAATTAAGTCGGTGCAGTTTGTTTCATCATAGTAGAAAGTGAATTTTTCCAAAAATTCTGAGAGGTAATACGTATGTGTAATGGAAATGGAGATTGAAATAAATATTTTCGCGGGAAAGTTTTCTACTTATTTGTAAAAACTATTTGATAAATTAAGACGACAAGAAATTTATCAAGTTTATAAACAAGATTTGGAATATTGAATAACAAAATGATATTAACGTGATTGCATTACTCGTCTGAAGATTCGGATAAATTTCAGAGCAACGTGAATATTCCGTAATCCTAAACTTGAGAAGTTTACACATAAGAAGTTTTACTATAATAACATATTCAAATTACGACGTGCATTCGGTAGCCAAAGAAAGATATTGGTTTGGGTGTTTTATTCGTTTATGTTTGAGTTTTAACATTGCTAAATGGAACCTCATGGGAAATTTATATTATATTGCTACAGGTGCGTATATATATGTATATATATATATATATAACCACAGAAACCAATAGCGAGTGATATCGAATTGATCTTGCAGGGTGGAAACAGATGCATCTGAAAACTCATAAGTCATAAAGTGCAACTTTGGTTCCGCAAGGCGGTCAAACACACATAAGCTGGTGTTACAAGAGCAGTTTGTAATTGCAATACGATCAACTTAATATATTCCGTCTTGGCGCAACTATTTGAAATTGGATTACGAATAGAAAATTATATTAAACTTTAATACTCGCAGAACTCAAATAAAATGACTTTTCATATTTGATTTCACCTCTTTAATGATTAAATATCGATTAACTTATTTTTCATAGACTTTTAAACTAAACTGAAAAGGAATAACGAAGATATTAAGACACGCGAAATCACGTAATTTATTTATGTCCGATGCAATTTGACTTTTTACAATATTGAATATAATGTATTGTTAACTTGGGATAATTATTTTAGAATAACAAATACAATAAAGAGTTCGTAGATTTCGAATATATCATGTAATTAATAAATAATGGGCAATGCTTAGTTCATTATATATATATATATATTTATTGCCGAACTCAAACGTTTTATTAATAATAGAAAATTAGTCAATATAATTTATTCTTAAAATAAAATTTCCTGGTTTTATCTAAGTCCAGTGCTTGCACTGTTTCGATGCATTTATAATGCAGAAAGTATAATATACTGTATGAATGGAAATAAATATATTCGCGTTTGGCTTCTTAAATGTAAAACTCGTATAAAAGATTTATTTGTTCGCTCAGTTCGGGCAGTAATAATAAGAAAAACTGGAATGTAAGAAATTGCTCTTATCTTCATATTACAGTGAAAATTTGGACATATTGATAATCCTTTAATACGTTTCCCCAAAATGTAATCTATAGCACTCGATGGTTCTCCATCGACATTCGCCCGATTTGACCTCGTACATTATCCATTAATCCGAGTGCTTAAGATGTACGTTCAGTACGACGTTTCCGTCGACATCTACAGCATCCAATCTTCAATTTTCCATAGCCGAACTACAAAATACGAGCACACCATAAATCTATTCTGTCTATCCTGCGGATGATGGCGCTTTTATACTTCTATTTTCGAAAAAAAAATCATTTTCGAAAGCATTTTTTTTTTGCAACGTCGAATGTGCATTACGTCTCGATGACATCAAATATTTTCCCGTTTAAGCTCCCAAGATCTAGCGTATATAATGAACGAGAAATTGGAATTATCGATTTCGGTACAGGCGTTCGTTGAAGAGTTAGCTAATAATTATGCTATTAATTATCATCAGTTTTATAATTATAACGGATTGATATATAAAAATATATTCATTGGCATTTTAAGAATTTTACATTAAGGATTTTAAATATATTTATTTCGACGGAAATAAAAAATAGGAAGGGTCAGGCTTGCGCAAGGAATGATATTTGAAATGAAATTCCATGGGAAAGGGAACTATTTCAGCGAGAACGTGCATTCTAATTTTACCTACGATAAATTCAATTTCATTCTGACTTGAAAAAATATGATCGTTTTGAGTAAGAAAGTGGTGCAACAAGAAGAAGGGACTCGACATTAACTCGACGGCCCTTTAAATTACACGGATTTGCAGACTAGCCGTAAATACTTGGTTATCATAGATGCCGGAAGCACAGAGAGAAGTATTACCCGCGTTCACCCACAAGGACAAACACACGTGGATTTTGGGCGTTCCATTCATTCGAGTGGATATCAAATGTAATAGTTCACCCACGTTTCCGACTGCTGCCCGACGGTTCTTGTCTTCTTATCCCAAAACCCCAAAACCCCCCTGAAACCAGCTTGCTCAAATTTACCGATTCTCGGATTACCGCTTCACCTTAATGCAGCGTATTCTTGGCTGTGTTGATTAACTATGCTAATTTCATTATAACTAAATATACGCGCAAATTGATTACTTGGATGAGAGCGCGGTGAAGTAATTTTACTGTTAAAGTTAAACTTTTCCGTTTTATTGCGGATGCTGATAAAAAACCTAAACAATGACTCCTAACGTATGGCAGACAGTACTGGCACAACGTTTCCGGAAATGCGAATGATAACAGTCCTAGTAAAAATGCAACCGGGTGTTCCCGGTTTTAAATCGGGCCCTTTTGTGGAGTCGGCATGGCCTGACAGATTATACTTAACCTGGTCCCAGCGTGGTCCTAACCATAACCTGATTGGACAATCATTGAGGATGTACTGTCGGGTATTGATATGGTCCCAGTCGGGATGCCGCATTACAAATAGGCACAATGGTATCCATGCCAAAGCCCCGCCAAATTTCTTGTAGCATATTGATCTTATCTGGGTGCCTGGTCGATCATAAGTCTTGAATGCCCGGCCGGGACTATATTTCAACCCGATTTTAATTTTTAACTAGGGAGATTACATGCTTTGACGAACAACGAAGACGTATTTTGGTCAACGTTTTTATTCCAGTATTACCGCTGTCTGGTAAACAAATTTATCAGCACAGAAATTTTCAGAAAAATCTAAATCTATTTTGCCTATAACCTGGGTCATTTTTCGGTCAATCTTATTATTTCTTCTTATTTATATTGTCACGATATTGACAAACAAATGTATCAATACAAATATCAATACAGGTAATACTGGCGCCAATACTGTTCCATAATTTGGCCGCGCCACAGTTTCCACTTGGGAATAAATGTGTGCTTGAAGGTAAATTTATTGTATGAAAGCAATCTGCATTTTAAAACGTCAACATTATTCATGTGCAAAATTTTTATTCTCACTTATAGTTTAAGTCATGAAGTTATTTTAATTAAATATGCGCGTGCAATAGCGCAGAAAATATTATCATTCGTTATGCCAACACTACAAAATTATAACCACAAATGCGAAATTTTAATCATCTGGTATTTCGGTTATATGACATTCTTTGATACATGATATTATAACTAAATTATGATTATACGACATTTTGCGGTAACGCCACAGTCACAATATATTATTTTTACAATTTATGCACGAATTATGTGCATTTCAAGTAATATGTGCTAATATTTCTTCAGACAAATTTAATACATTTAAATTATTGCCACAAGGTAATAAATTCTTCAGGCTTGAATGTTGAATTAATTAAATATTATAAGTTTTTTATCAGTCTATAATAGTTGAGGTAACAATTATGTTACAGTAAATGGACAAAGGAAATCCATTTAAATTAAATTAAATTTTTTAGTAATTTATTTCTTTATTTAAAAATTCTCTAACCTTATTTTAACTAGATAAGTTAATTTCATGAAATACACTCATTGATTACATTCCCAAAAGTTAATAAGAGAAACAAATGGCGGAAACTTCTAAATTGTTAAATTTCAACTTTGCAAATAGTTTATACGACAGGGTAAACACTTGCATATAAAAAAAAGCATTGTACATAAAATAAAATAAACAGAAATATCAAAGCAACGTACGCAAACCAAAACACATGAATTCATAAACGTTTACTAGATTGAATATTTTTTTACAAAAGCAATTGTTCGAATAGAAAAAAAAATCATATATTTACATTTAATCCACGACGTACATACCCATTTATTGTACAATTTTAAGCCGGATGACATAAATGAGAATAGATAAAGAGGTTGACATTTATTACAATATGATGTGTCACTGTGTTGGCGGCGCGAACGATGTGCGTAAAAAATGTATAAAAAGCTTTTGTCTATTGCGAATCTGAAATTTCACATATAATCCTTAAGCGACAAGTGCCCTGGGGGATAGGCACCAAACGTCTGTATCTCCCGTTCAAAGGCAAGAGCGTGCTTGCTCCTTAAATCACCTAACGAGCCTTTATTCCATAATGAAAAGGAAAAATCAGCGGAAGAAAAAAGGAAACCAAAGAATACTTTATTGCGTGACTGATGAAATACAAATGTTCGGTTTAAAAGAATGCCGAAAGTTGGCCCCCGGGAAAGGGGGACATTTCCCGAGGTATGTCACTTGACAGAAATTATAATCCTAAAGGTATCTGGAGTAAACGTTTGCGCGAGGCGAAAGAGCGATTCTATTATTTGCGTGCCTTTGAAGGCGAAATCGCAGTATGTTGAGGGCACAAACATATAACGACTGGTATACAGGCGCGTGCGAATGTAAAAAGCCTTTAATTCTGTATGCACGTGAGGGAGACATCGAATTTGTGTGTACGTAAAATAATACAATACCCCGTCGTGCGCAGCGCGGCACTCTTCTTCATCCCGTTGCCTTCCTTTAACATTTCCTGCCGGCTCTGTAACCTACATTATATAATTACTCGTGTATATCGTGCGAATTCTTTTGATAACCGGTCATTACGAAACAAAGTTGTAAAACTTTACACGAAACCATTTGCGTTGGAATTACATCACCGGGGGAAAAGCGCGCTACGCTGTTCACCTTTTTTTTGCTTTTTTTCTGTTTTGTTGTTTTTTTTCTTTTTTTTATTATTTCCCCCGTTACGATTTCTGCGAAAATCCCTTATTGCGTACATGCTGCACTGCACAGCAGCTCGCCCTTTGTTGCCTTTAATATAATTGATTCTTTAATTTGTTAGACTGCTGATTGTGACTTAAACGAAGCTTATAAATGAGAAAGTGACTTTCGCATTTAAAATATGAGTTATAAAGGCGAATAATGTACACTTCTAACTGAAAGTTTTATACATTAAGTTTTATTTTGAAAAAGGGAACAAAAAAAGAATAGTAGCAATTTAATAGGGATTTATTATTGTTGTTTCATGTTGTGCTTTAAAATTATAGTTATTAAAACAATTCTAATTCGCATATATATTTAATAATACAACTTATTAAATTAAATAATTGTTGCTTACATGGTAAAAAATAAATAATCTTCAAAATATAGATGCAATGTATAGTTGTAGAGTGGCTAAATCAAGTAAAATTGTGGAGAATATTGTAATGAAAAATATGATAATTTTTGCCATTCCAATATAAGAGTAGTACCGAGATAAGAGATTTATCCTATCATACAAATACTAGAATAGCATTTTATATGCAAATTTTACTGTTATTAATAGTAACTGAACTATACTGTAACTGACAGTTACAAAATACTATTGGTAAACAGTAAAGTTGTGTATTACTTTAAAAAAATAAATTGTTTACTACCCTATTTCTAAACTCTTGAATTCCTGCTTTACCTGATACAGAATGAAATCGTTTCAGTTATCCATAATTGAAAGAAACTGTCTTGTAATAACCTTTTGTTTTCAGTGAATAGAATTAGTCATATTTACGCATGCTCTAAAATTTTGTACATACAAATATTATAAATATTACGCGTATATTTTAGTTTTATACGCATATACTTCCATTGCGTTTAAAAACATTATAACAAAGCAGCTGTTTTCAACCGTGAATAATACTTGAAAACAATCAACAAGAATTGAATTCTCTATGATTAAATTGGTGGTAAACATCCCATGTGGAAATTACAATACGGCCCAGCACTGGCCCAGTACTGGCGGCCGTACTGCCTGTACTGGCAGCTGTACAGATTCTGTTGTCTGCCAGTACTGGCACAGTACTGGGATGATAACGTTGGCCGTACTATGGCCCAGTTGTTAACCAGTACAGAT
>JABFPN010007277.1:0-10498 GCA_022817305.1 Leptoteleia sp. ZL-2020
GTATAGGCCACGCTTTTACTCGTGTCAATCGTCGGACGGAACGCATCGATCGATCAAAAAAAAAAAAAAAAAAAAAAAAAAAAAAGAATAAAAAGGTAATAAAAGTAAAAAAAAAATCAAAAATACATTCACCATATTCGTCGAAGAAATTAACTATAATGTAACCTTATACCTATAACTATATATATAAACCTATGTATATAAACCTATATATATACACTATATATATATAAGCCTGTAACTATACAGAACCCGCATAGTCCAACTATCTCTAATTTGTTTTTTTATATTCCATTTGGTTTATTTTCTTTCTTTTGTCATTCCCTAATAGCAAAGAATATTTTTAGTACATTCTCAAAATATTCTGAATATACCAAGGAAATGGTAAATCCAAACACCAGGAATATTTCTAGTATATCCTTGGGTTATTTTTTTAATATTCCAGGAATGTACCATAAATATTTTTGGAACATTCCAGAATATTCCTTGCTATTAGGGCTGTCTAACTCTATTCAGGCGTTTTGAAATAAAAAAGTATAAGGCAAAAAAAAAGTTATAGTTTGAACGACATAAAGGTCGGGACTGTAATTGCCTAATTGATTCGTATCAATTTATTACGTCGGACAAATATTGCAATTTGTGATAAACGATTTGCCGCGAAAATTTTGTCGCAAATTAACGCGTAATCAAGTACATTAATCAGCGACGGGTCGGCAAAAAGCTTACGAAAAACAGAGGCGCGTTTTTGCGCCGTGAATCGGGAGTGCTCGGCGGCGCGAATTTCAAAGTTCATCATACGTCGATGCGGCGTGCGGCTGTGTGGGTGACACACATATACACGTTGGCGCGTCGCGAGGCACATTTGCACGCCGTATCGCAAATCGTTCGTTCGGCTCGTATTTCATCAGTGAAGCACCGTCACCTATAACGCGATTCGGTTTAAAGGGAGAGAAGGAGAGGAGAGAGAGGGAGAGGAAGTGATAGAGGGCGAGGGAGGGAGAGGGTGGGAGAGGGCAGAGGTTGAGAGGGGAAAGCAGTGGAGAAAAAAATTGGTGACGAAACAACAAAATATTAACTTGCACCCCCTCGCGCGCTTGATCAATTTATCGATCGACTGGAACTTGTCGGTTTATCGCTTTCGCACGTAAATTGCTGGAATAGAGTAAGGTCCGTGTTTTTAACGCGCACTTTTATACGCGTCGCCTAATGGCTTTCTCGTATGCTTTGTTATAATTGAAAGGGGGAAGGGGGGTAAAAAAAGGAAAGCCAGGTTATCAATAAAAATTAAATGATATACAAACAAAGAGCTGATCGTTTTTTTTTTCTGTCGCGATGGGACGGGAAATGGGAAAATAATAATAAGGGGTGTAGGTGGTTGGTGATAAAAAAAATTTTTAGACTTCGACCGTTATCGCGGTCACGTGTCGCCCTTATTATGTGCCAGCCTCCCCACGGCTCTCGTTCGCCCCTATTCTCGGGTTTTACGTTAACTGAATTACCGCCAATTGCAGTAAATTCACGCCGGGGAAAGTAAGTGAAGATTAAAAAAAAAAACGGTATCCCGCATTTTTCGATGAAATTCGTGGCTCGTTCGAGCGATGACTCTTTGATTCGGGAATTAAAAATAACTTTCGTTATGAAATGTAATAAAAAAAAGTGTGCTTTGGTTCTTTGCGGCGATCGAATTATTATTGAAATCAATTAAAGTGATTGAATTATCAGAAATTTCTTACAAACTTTTGAATATAATTCGTTGAAATATAGTTCGTTCAGTTTCTACATAGATTTAATTGTAAGATTAGTGTTATTATTCAATTTTTTTACATTAAAATATTTATAATTATTAAAGATAAATAACTTTTTTTATCACTCAGTAAATTATAAATTAAAAAATTATTGACAATATTTATGAGATATAATTGTAAATATTTAAAAAGATCTAACTACATTGAAATTGTTTAAAAGAGGTTAGTTCTTGTATGACCGAAATATCACCATAACCTTAATCAACATCAGTGTTATATATGGAGTAATTAATAAAAGGAAATTAAATTCACAAAAAATGAAAACATATAATAAGTTTTGATAAAAATAGACGAATTTAAACTCATACAAACATGATTATCAAATATTGTTTCCTTTTCAGTACGAATTCCATTTCTTGAAATTTACATAGAACTTTAATTGTGTTTAATATACGTTTATTAGCATTAAATAGATGGCTAATACGCGAGGTTACTATTTGTTGAAAAAGAAAATAAACAATTAAAATGAAATAAATGATACTTATTATTTTTCAAATTCACTTACTTTGTTAAAGGCTGTATATTAATTTGCAACTTAATCACCGTAATGAAAACCACTAGAATTATACCATTTGCGTATGGAAATACATCGTAATGTGTAAATTGGATATTCAAGTAGATTGGGCCCATAACCTGTCACAGTAACGACCTCTGTGATACTTCTATAAATATCCAATTATTTTTTTTTGTGTAATGAATTAACGATTTAATAATGTTATACAATTCATTGCGGGTTAATTCTAAAATATAACTTGAAGTTTTGTGACGAAACATTAATCTTTTTGTATTTCATGCGTGCATTAAAGTTCGTTACAATTACGAGGGTAAGAAGAGTACAAATTATACATGCATATAATCATTTCCAACGAAACGTAAAAAAAAAAAACAAAAAAAAAACAGAAAACTTTTAACTTTGGTTCACAGCGGAGGTGATCGATCATTCGCGGAACGGCAAATTCGACAAATTCGCAGAGACGACCAATTTGACTAATACTATCGATCAAATCAGAATCGCGCCACGAAAGTTTGAAGCCGGAGTTGCGGCAGGTTCGGGACCGGCGACTATCTCACTCGCACGGTCGCCTCGCGTATCCTCCCTCTCCGTCCGCTATCCCCATCCTCGTCGCGTCGCATTCTCCACCGCTCTCTCGTTTTTCATTCCCTTTCGCGTACGCGTTTTGTCTCGCTCGCTCGTTGGTCCAACAGGTTATATTTTTCCAGCGCATCTTCCTCGCTTCCCGTGTCTCTTTTCCTTATTCGTGCGTCCGCGCGGCGTTTCTACAACTTTTTGAACTTTTTGCACTCTCCTCCCCCCCGGTCTCCCCGTCCTCCACCGCCTCGACAATCTTGTCCTCCTTATCCCCGGTCATTTGCTCTCCTCGTTGCATTTTTCTCGTTGCGTTTTCTCCCTCGAGACGATGCCACTTTGAGTTGTCCCCCCATCCCCCTCCTGTGAAAATAATTTCGATAGATTGAAATCGTAGTTTCACCCAGATGGACATTTTTAAATGACGCACTATTTGACGGAAGCCGAACGTTGGCTCGTAAAGTTGGCACGATACTAGTTGGATAAACAGATTTACTTTGCCCCAGTACTGACGATCGATAGTTGGCCGCCATTTCTGAACCAATGCTGGGCCATTATTAACAAAATGTCTTAATGTCCGAATATATTGCAAATGCGTCATAAATGTGTCATAAAATCTATTTTATAGGTATTTTAATATATGAAGAATTTTTCTCTTAGACAAAAAATGTAATGGTCGAATCTGTAATATGTCAGAATTATATTATAATAATATTTATGGAAATTTTCTATAGAAATTACGGTCGGTATTTCACCGATTATAGTAAAATGCCAGTACTGGACCAGCCTAGTGTCATTTATTACTATTGCAGGAGCACTGAAATTTCCACCTGGGCAGCCTGGTTATTCCTCGCGCCGAGTGCGGCTTTGTCCGTCTCGTTATTTCGCGTTTAACCCGAGCACGGAAAACCGTGATTACGGCCGATGAAAGCGGCAACGCGAAGAAACGCGCAAATGCGAGAACCGCGGCCGCAAATGTGCATTTCGATTGCAGATTTCGACATTGGAAAATGAACGGGAATTATGGTGAATTTTCGTTGCAAATTGAACGATTTCGCGCGATGAAATGTTGTTTTAATGTTTACCGAGGGATTAGTTTCGCGGCAGGTTATGGGCCCCTGCCTACGCAATTACCATTTTTTACGCGCGCACAAATTGCGTCCAATGTTTCATCAACGCGATTTGAATGACCTTTTTTGGTAACGTTAATTACAATTTGTAATATTCGTGTGATCGATATGGAGTGTTTTGTAATGGCATTGAAAATATTCCTGGCAAATTAATGTTTTCGCGTTTTGTACAATTTTGCCCGCGATTCTCTGCTGGGCAGCGGAACCAACAATTGGTGGACTTTAGAGCTTTGGTAAAAAAGAAAATAATTGGTATTGATTTATTTTATTTGTTGATAAAGACAATTTGCGATCAACTCATTTGTAACGAAATAAATTTATTGTAGAATTACGTAATGTAAGCAAAGAAACATTTCACGTAAAGTTTTCATTTTCGATATTAATGATACGAACCAACGAATCACCGAGCAGCAAATAAAGTTATCCAAAAACCGATTTACTTACTCATCAATTACGACAACAAAAAAATAATTTCTCCTTGTCTTCCGATATGTTTTGTACGATAATCTACCGACACGCATATAGCTTCATCATCGTATTCTCCACGTTTCGCTGATTGAGGAAGATAAATCAAAAGGCGTGTAGTGTATATCATTAAACGTGTTTTAAACACGAAGTCAACAATTTTGACTACCTATTATTGCGAGAATTCAACGTGACTGAAATGTCGAAAATTTAAAAATTGTATTTACATACATTTTTGTAACAGTTATACAGTAAACAAAGTATGTCATAAATAATTTTTAAAATTTTATCCATTTTATCAAGTTTATGAAAATGTTACAATATCCTGCAAATATGGTACCAATTTGGTAAACTTGTTATTAAAAAATTCGTACTTTAAATACTTTCATCCGCAAACTCCTTAAAATCTGGGAAAAAATTCCCCACCAAAAATAACCGTTAATATCGAGGGCAAAATTGCCGTAAGCAAAAAGGGGGGGGGGGCAAAAATTTGGTATTACCGGAGACGGTCGAATGTTTATTTTGCCGAGTGAGACCGAAACGGAGTTAATAAAGTTGGCGCGTACCGGGCGGCGTTCGACGCCGAGTTAAATGGCAAGGGCCCTCGATAAATTCCGTACTTAATATCATAACCTCTGCAATTAAATTCACGACTGTTGCATGAGCGCTGATGCAACCGAGTTGCCGGAGGGCGCCCCGGCAAAGTTACCGGCCGCCGCGATCAATTTGCCGAACTCGCGCGCGCACCGCACGGTCATTTTCATCCGTAACGACGACCTCTTGTAATTTGATCCGTTAACGAGAGAATCACACGGCTCATTAGCGCGCTCGACAAACGTTATAAATTTCAGGTGCCAACCTGCGCCGTGGATAAGGAGCCGACGATGGAGACGTGTCCCGACCGACCCCATTACACTCCGAATTATACGCTCCTTCGTTTTAATATCGACTGACTTAATTTAAGCCTTTCTGTCATTCGCCCCAATCACGGTATCGATTCGACCGAGGTGCTTTTCGGGCGCACGCACATTTAATATGTAAAAATGAAACATACGGTCCATACATGTGTTAACAATTTCATATAAGGAAATAAGTAATTCATATATGGACATATGTGATTTTTCTTAATTCATATATGGCCATATATTGTCATATTAAGAAAAAACATACCAAGGCAAATTTTAGGGTAATGTATTGCCAATTATAACGATTGCCATTTTATAAATGATTTATATTAAAATTCAAAATGTTTCCGTCTACCTTCACTTTTTGAAAACCATTTTAGAATTCCATTTAAAAACTGGAAATGAAATAGCAATATCACCCCGAACGTAATATTCTATAAATCAATGGTTTTCTTCGATTGCTTAAACTGTAGAATAATACGTTTAACTGTGAGGTTTATAATTTACTGAGAACAAATAAATAATAAAAACCATACGAGTAATAAAGTGTCACGGGGAATTCTGGTGAAATTAAGGAAGCGCAAAATAAGAACGGTTTTTTTATAGCGATCGTAAAGCGGACAAATTTTTAAAGGAATAAAAAGATGAACGTGGCGTAAAAAATCGAATATCATTTATGGGATCTGTTGTAATGATTGTAACAAAAGTTTATACGACAAAAATTGTTGTCCTGGAAATGAAATATGTAAAGAAAGGGAGGAAAAAAAAGAAATGCGCGTAACCATTAACAGAAGTGCATTTTAAAGCGAGATTGTGTTGATAAATACTAATGAAAACGAATATCTTTTTGTATGAACTATTACTCAACTGTTATTTAAAAATTCTGATATTACAGAATTATTAAACTGACCCAAACTTGGCCCAAACCTGGCCTAAACTTGAACTCACACTGTCAACATTGTTCGGCAAGCTTAAACCAGAATAAACCGACGCTCCATATCCACAAACGTAAGCCAATATTGACAACCAAATATCAACCAATCTTTGCCAATGTAGAGCCAAAATTGAACCGTTCGAATATTTCTAAATGTACTATTTCTAATTATCTATTCAATCTACACATATAAAAGAACTATATAAAAGAAAAAAAATGTTGACCCTGCATGGATTCAAATTAAATTCGAAAAGCACGCGACTTTATAATGAATACAATTTTGAGGTTTAATTTTGTTGACTTAACTACGCTCTAATTTGTTGATTGCGAAAAGCGCGGCGCTTTACGCGGTGCCATTCCGGCCAATAAGCTCGGCCTGAAAACGCGATGCTTAACGTTGGTGTTTGAAAAACTTTTTTTTTTTTAATGCCATACTTGTCGCGCGAAAATCTCGTTATGCGGGAAAATCCTGTGCGAAATTTTCGTACGTCTTGCACTCGGGCGAATCCGGGTCAGAAAAATTTTCTCATTACACCGCCGTGGCCGGTGAAATATTTTACGGCGCGCGCGCACTTTCGGCCGGGCGCTCCGCAATCGTAAATTTCTCGCGTATTCCATGGCGAAAATGCAGAGCGCAGGAAAATGCCCGGCAATATTCGAAGCGCCCTGTAGACAGGCGTAGCTTTGAAATGGGGCCGGAGGGAGGAGGGTTGGATATTCACTCCCGCCATGGAGAGAGCACTACGGCGCGCCTTTATTGTCGGTTCCAGGCACCGGCATACCTGATCTTATGGAAAATCCATACTGGACCCTCGCTACGCGCCGCGATCCCCGGCGCTCTTTGTGCCTCTTTTTTTTACATTAAGACGAAAATCCTTTCCATTCGTCCAGTTTTAAGACACACAAAGACATTCTTTGCGATGAAAATGACGGCAAAAAAATAAGATGTTAAGGGAGGACTTTCCATTGAAAGCGCATTTTTTCGACACCGTTGAATATTGTTGTTTCGTAATAATGAAATTCGTCGCCTTTATTATTACAGCGCGCATATCGTATGCGTCGAATTGTTCGACGTTACTTTCAATGAGCATTTTATCCTTTGGAAATTGACTTGAATCAATTTTTTTTTTTTTATTAAGAAATATTTATGGTATGTGTATTTCCCTATAAAGAAAGATACGATACAATTAGTTAATGTTTGTAGCTTTTTTAGACTGTTCGTACTTTGTCATTAAATTATTTTAACGCGGTACTTTAATCCACATTATACGTGGTAATGTATAAATATTTATTTAATTTCACTCTAAATTCTGGTACAAATGAAACTAAAATTTCATTAAATACATTTTTCGCAATTACATAATTCTCATTTTACAGCTCTTAATGAAGCGAAACATTTTTTATTGCTCGAAGCTATGATATTATTACAGAGAAATAAATTATTGTATTCAAATACACGCAATGGTCAGATGTTTAACACAACCGAGTGAAAATAATTGCATAAAGAAAAATTGTTACAGTAGAAAAGTGTTTTTTTCTAATTTGAATTGAAGTCTGATTATGATTTCTCTGGCAAACGCAAAATATAACTTACCATACGCAATGACTGAAATGGTGAGGTTTATCTGATTGAATGATTTCCTGTACTAAACTATTTTTATGCTTATTTTATGATTAATATTTGCACGACAATTTCATCAGTAAAGGAAAAGCGTTTAATTATGATGAAGTTGATCAAAATTACTTTTAACGAGTTGAAATTTGATTTTAATATTTATTGGAAATAAAAAATAGAAAATAACGCAAATAATTTTGTCTATAAGTATATTTGATTCGATACAAGATATTAATTATAACTAATTTTTATTACCTTTAGCACATTATTGTTTTAAATAAAAGTAATTTTCACGATCTAATTTTTAGTAACAAAACAATAAAAAAGTGTAAAATAGAGCTACAAAGCCTTTATATAATGAGTGCAGTTTAGTTACTGGATAAGTTATAGGCTGAGTTTTTACAATCCAGGTTTTCATTCTTTTTGCACCAAGCAATAAATTATATATAAATTAAATGTAATTAAGGATATTAGTTAATTTTCTACTGTTATTAATGACAATTTGATAATGCTCATAATTTGTGAAATGGGTTTGAAATATGAAATATGAAATAATATTTGGTATGTTAAAACGCGAAAAAAATTTTTATTGGTCAATTTTTTAAGGATAAAAGTCATCTCTTTTTTCGGAAAAATACATTTGCATACACCCCTGAGGTGTTAAAGTTTCTACTAAAATTTGCAAGAACATTCTTCTGCGTGTAAATCACTTAAATTTACATAAGTAAATAAAAGGCATAATTTAATCAATCCCAATCAAATAACTTGAAATAATTGAAAATTTCATGTCAGTTGACAAATCATCATTAACGTTTCTTCGCAGATTTCACGAAAAGCCGTCCTCTCGCATTTTTGCAGCGTTCAATTAGCTGCTGTAAGCTGTTTGTTCTTGAAAATCCTGTTAACTTTCGTTGCATCAGAGTGCAATACAGATAATTGTTCACGTGTTCATATCTTACAAACAATTATCGCAAAATTTCAGTTAGAAATTTTTTTTCATTTACTTATACCTTGGCTCGTCGAGTTGCTCTCGCGACCATTGGTAACTGTAAATTCATATTAAAATTACATCGAGTATCCTGTTGGTACCGTCGAAAAGAATATAGTCGTCGCGAAAATTGAATATTTCTGCATTAATTAATTGTATGGATTAATTTTAATATTGACTACCTTAAACTTCAATCTCAGTTATCATCACCATACAAACATAATTGAATTCAAGTTCGTTCTTTTAAATATTATCCTCATTATATATATAATTTATATTTCAAATTGTTAAACTGTAAAGTTAAATGAAATCATCGAAAGCAAATGAAAACGTTAAGTTTGGAGGTTACGTCGGCCCGTACTTCGTTATCAACTTGGAAAAGACTGTCAATACGTTTATCTTCTCCCACCCCGGCGCCCACCCAGCAAAAAAAAAAACGAAATAATACCACAACGTACGGGCGAAGGAAGCGAAGTGTTTTCAAACCGAAGCGCACGTTCGGTTACGTCACACCATCCTTCACATTTTTGCGATCGGCGCGGACTTGGGAATGGGATTGTCTGCGAAAATGGGATTCGTTGTGTCACGGTCTAAACGAGGCGCGATCACGTGGACACAAGAACGGCACGAAACGAAGGAAATGGAATGTCCTGGCAAGTCGTGTCGACGGCGGCTCGGGCCATAACGACGTGATGGGCTTATCGACAGGCCGCGGACACGCTCGTCAACTCGCCCCCCCCCCCTTCCCCGTCCGCCCTCTCCGCCCCACGCCGCCGTATCGGGCGCTACGTCGCTCCGTCCTCCTCCCGCGCGTTTGTATCAACGGCGGTCTCACTCGCTCCGGCGTGCACGTATCGGGGCGCGCACACAAAGGAACCTATCTCCGTCTCCCTCTCTCGCTCGCTCGCGCACGTACATATTCATGCACTTTGCGCTGGCATCTGTCTTTTGCCCGTGGTAGGCGTCGGTTGATAGCGCGAGGTGATGTTTGTTGCTAGCCCCGTCGGCTGATTCAGGGAGCCATCCGTGTCAAGGTACACCGCATCGGCCGTCCACATGCAACGTCCTGTATTTCTTCTTTTCCAACAGTCACGCGCGTTCGGAGCCACGCAGAGAATGACTTCTCGAAAATTGCAAATAAAAATTCATCTTTCATTCGTATGGGTCCGCTCCACTAATATTCTCCCCCTGCTCCATTCCCCCTTTTGAAATATGGATTCGCGAAAACTGATTACAGATCGCGAGGGTAGGGGTAGATTGGGTGTTTAAGTAATGTGCACTGAAAAAAAAGGTGGGTTGAATCAACCGAATTTCACTTGAATCAACTCTAGTATTACGTTGTATATAACCAAGTGCGTTCTTCAGTAGATCTAAATGGCATAATTTCTTTATTGAAAAAAGTCGTTGGGTAGAATCTACTCCGCGAGCGTTGAATTCAAATAAAGCATTAAATAAAAACAATTGCTATTTTCAGTTAATATAAGGTAACAAACTGTTTCATTCAACTGACTTGTGGAGTAGAATTGAGACATGTAAATTGGAAGCAAAAATAATCAAATATTTTTATTT
>JABFPN010007278.1:0-10498 GCA_022817305.1 Leptoteleia sp. ZL-2020
TTTTTTTAAACTTTTAAAAATATATCAAAAATATTAAAATAATATCCCTGGGTTATTAAAATAACATTCTACGAACATTAAAATAATATTCCACAAACATTAAAATGATATTCTACGAACATTAAAATAATATTCTAGGAATATTATTTCCAAGCGGACATTTAACATTCGTAGTATGTACCAAGAATATTATATAATATTCTAGAAATATTATTTTAATATCATTATAATATTGTAGGAATATTAATAGAATATTATATAATATTAAATAATATTATGCGCTGATAGGGTATCTAGCCATTTTTAAATAATTTAGTAAGAATTTATTCTATTTGCAGAAAGATATAGATATTAAATCGACTAAAATGAATATTTAAAAGTTACATAAACTGTATGACTGATTCAGCCATGCAATTATCTAAGAGGAACTGAACATAACCTCAATATGTCAACGAAAATACTTGGAGTGCACTGTGTTGACGATTAGATAAATTTGTATGGCTGATTCAGCCATATAGTGCATGTAACTTGAATCAACTAGCTAGGTTAGTTTTCATAAATTCGACTCACATAAATTTGTTTGGCTACGATAATTACAATTTCTAATTATCTTAATAATGGCCAAACAATATATCTAACTTACATAGAAATTTAGTAGTGCACTTCATATTTTTTTTCCGTGTATTCATTTAATAATCAAAATATATAATTTTTAAACATTCATATAATATATTAATTGAACAGAGTAACTACACAGCATTCGGTTATTTTTCTTTTTAAATTTGTTAATAAACTCTTATATTAAATACAATTTTTTTTTATAAAATATAAAGATTAAATACAATGCACTGCATATGAAACTGTTTATAAATCATTTTTCTTTAAAGAATATTGTTAATTTCAAAGTACACTACAAGCTCCCACTTTCGTTCTGCTCGAGACCGGAAACTCTATCACTTTCATGGATGCAATTACGCAAATGTTCAGCGCATGTATATTTTCATTGTTTATTTCTATTGGGTTGTTTCGTTGTAAACCAGCCTTAAACTGCATACTATTAAGCAAGTTTAAATTTCCCGCCATCGATATTCAGTTATTGTTGGTTAGCAGCGAACCAGATATAGCGTTTTAATAACGAAACAAACGGAACATTTCCGACGAAAATGAGGGAGAAAATCCAACGAAAATGAGAGCATGACGAAAGTGGGAGCTCATACTGTAACACATATTATATATAATAATTTATCACACTGTTCAAAATGATAATTTAATGTTATATATTATTTCAATTTTTTTACAGAAACTCAAAAAAAACAGGAAAATAAATACTGTCGCTTAACATTATTGCAAAACATGAAGTTGATAAGTTCTTTTGACAAAGGAAAAAATAAAAATAATTTGAGTATTAAATTTAATATTACACATCATGGAATCAACGAAATTTTGAAAAAAAGGGACGTCATTATAACTCGTTTTGATTTTTTAAAACACAAACAAGCCCAACAGGAAATTGCCAGTAATGGAAAAGTGGCCCAATTCTGGCCCTATACTAGCTGCCAACCATGGTAAACAATTCTGGGCCAATACCGATTCAGTTATGGTGTTCTACAGTTCCGTTAGTCAACCGGAGTAAAATCAATCATGGCAAAATTTGGGAAACAATTCTGGGCCAGCAAAGTCCCAGTTCTTGATTTTTTTACGAAAATTACTTACTTATAGAAAATGTAAACCAAAACTGGAGTATTATTTTCCTTCAATTTTAATCGGCAGTTCAAAGAGTTAAAGCTAATAACGCAATTGCCACGTATTTTTTTGTTAACTTTGGTATAAATACATTTTGGTACATTTGAAGCAAATTTTACCTATTTATTAGCTCTTGGTTATATACAAAGTACGTGCCAATTTTTAATGACAATTCTGCGATTATAAACCAAGTACGGGTCCGTTTCACGCAAGCTACGTCCCTGGACTGGCACTGTAATTTCCCAGCAGATATTTATATTATACCTAATTTGTGTCAGAATTGGCAGAATTGTTAACTAGTATTGGCATGATTGTTAACCAGTACTGGAAGACTTGTCAACCAATCTTGGCAGGATTATTAACCAGTACTGTCTTGTTATTGGCTGCCAGGTCTGGCCCAGCGTTATCACTCCAGTAGAGATTCTGTACTGGCATGCGAATATTACCAGTACTGGCCACTCTAGCACCAGTATTGTACCTTTTCTGAGCCGTTAGAACATTTCCTATTGGGAGGTGATTTAAATCGAACTAAACTTTCAGAAGTTGAAAATAATCCTTTGGAAAAATGAATATTTAAAAGTTAAAGTTTATATAGGTGGTTTCTTCAAAATAGCGAACTTGGTGAACCGATCTCGGGACCACTTTCACGAGAAAAAGCTTTACAATTCAATAAAGGTCTCGGTGGATCATCGACAATTTGCGCTAGTGATGGATGGTGTAGCAATTTTAAAAAAAGACATCAGACACTTGTCTGTAAAAGGTGAAATTTTATCTAATAATAAAGAAGCCAGTTCTACATTTCAAACTAAAATTCAGTTATACATTGAAAATAATAATTATACATTGAACAATGTATTCAATGCAGATGAAACTGGCCTTGGATCAAAATATTGCCTTCAAAAACGCTTGTTGCTGGTAATGAAAAAGAAGATGTTGGACGAAAAGAAAGCAGAGAACAATAATTAATATTATTTCTTATTAAATATATTATGTAATATAAAAATATATTACACTTAATTAGATATTATTTTTTTATAGTTCAATTCATATAAATGCAACGTATATAATATTGATTAACACTGATATTTTTTTTATATATATTTTACGTGTGTTAATTTTTGTATCATAATTTTCTATTTCGACCGTATTTTTAGTCAACAGACCAATTAACTCAAAATAAATTTTTTGAAATAAAAACACTAGAGTCACGGTTAAATTATTGTGAGAGATACAAATATGACTAATCGCGAGTAGTGAAAAAAGTTAATTATGAGACTCAATAATTTACATGACTCGTGAGATTTTAATAAGGACTGAAATAATAAGTCGAAACGTTAATCAAAATGGAAATTTGAGCTATTATTTCAAAAAATTTATTTTGAATTAATTGATCTGTTAACTAAAAATACGGTCGAAATAGAAAACTGATATTTATCACAAAGTGACATGTAAAATAATTAACAAAATAAAATAATGGACTTAATATTTTTGATATTTTGCAGTTCATTTTTTAAGATGTATCGAACGATTTATTTACCATTTATAAAAGCTAATGACAACGAAGACAGATTTTTATTACTTCTTGATAATGCCCCTTCTCATCCATCCGAAGAGATATTAAATAAAATTAGTCCTTGCAGTGTTGTGAAATATTTGCCTCTAAACACTACAGCTTATATTCAGCCTATGGATCAAGGGGTGATAGCATCACATAAAAAGGACTATACAGCAGCATTTTTAAGAAATTTATTAGCTCAAAATATTGATAATGAAGTTGGAATTAAACATTTTATCAAGCAATGTTCATTGCTGGATTGTTGTTTAACAATAACAGAAGCATGGAGCTATGAGTGATACAATACATTATGAATGATATCGAAATTGTTAACTCGGAAAAGAATTGTTTTCAAATGGACGAAAAAGAAGCATTAAACGAAGGACTTGGTTTAGAAGAAAATTTTGAACAATTTGATCCATTACTCAAACTATCTATAACAGAAGCAAAAATTGCCTTATCAGTAATTATGAACCGGCTGTCAGTAAATCCAAATAGGAAAATTGATTGTTTGTCAGCTCTGACGAAAATTCAAAAATGTATTCAGGGGGTACAAACTCTTTAAAACTCGTGCTACAAAATTTTAGTTCCAAGAAGGAACTGTGTTAGATGGCGCTGTAGTTGAAGATAATTAATTCAGCTGACTTCTCAACGTTCATGAAAGTTGTTTTGAAAATTTTGAAAATTTCAGCCTGTGCGTTTAACGCTTTTTGAGAACATTTTTAAGCTCTGTGACCAGTGAAAAATAACCTGTGTGTTATTGGTTTTTTGTGAACAATCTGTTCTTCTGTGATAAAAAAGCAAAAAAAAGTTAACCCAATTTTTGGTTATAGTTTGTAAGTATGATATTTTATATTTTTTAATTGTTTAGGATAAAAAAAATTTAATTTCAAATATAATCTTCCATAACCCTAATAACACATAACTTTTTTATATAATATGTATATAATATTTTAACAATACTTTCTTAAAAAAATAAAAATATTTTTTAAATATTCAAATGTCAAAATTATTATATTTATTTAATATTTTCTAAATATTTTATGATATTAATGTAATATTTTATACAACATAGACAAATATTCTTGTAAAATATTTTATGAATATTTTGAAATATAAATGTAATATAACATAAATATTATATAGTGAAGATTTTAATATTTATAAAATATTTTCTATACATATTTTATAAATATTTGTTGTTATTAGGGAAGTAGTATTTATATTTAATTTAATTTGAGTAATTACTTTATGTAACTAAGCAATATTTGTGCTGTATTAAGAAAAATTTAAGGCAAAACAAAAACCCTTTTTAAAATAATCCATTCATCCTTGTTAACTATGATTAATAAACTGTAGAATTAATCAGACATGTGTAATTTACAATTAAAGTTCAGTATAAAAATTTATTTATTAATTAATCAATTAAATAATTTTAAAAATTTTGTGCCTAAGTACGGTCTTATTAATGAATAAGATGTGTTAATGGTTCAATTGTCAAATAGATATATTTGTCAAATAGTATGGACAAAATTATGATTGAATTTAATTCATTCTTTAGTTAACAAGATTGTTAAACTTTTTTAAGATGGGAATATAGGAAAAAAACATGAAATTAAATTAATATAATTAAGCTATTTTTGCAATTGCAATGCAATAATCTTTAACACATAAGTATAACAAATAAATGTTGGTATCTTTTGTATACCAGTACCGTGTCTGTATTGAACCAGTACTGGGAAACAACAAATTCGACCCTTATTCTAAACCGGCAAACCACAGAACCTGTTGTCATTCGCCTCGTCGCCAGCATTCGCCAGCACTGTGCTGACTGAGTTTCACAACACTGGCCTATATTGTAAAACAGCACTGGCACGGTACTGGCTGAAGCCTGTTAAACAAAAGATTCGACCCTTATTCTATACCTGCAAACCACATAATTAGTTGTAAATCGATAGGTCGCCAGTACTTTGCCAACTATGTCTTACAACGTTGGCCGTTATTGTAAACCAGCACTGGCGCAGTACTGGCTAAAGTCCATTAAACAAAAGATTTCAACTGCCGTTATTGATCCGGCATACCACAGAATCTGTTGTCATTCGGCTCTTCCGCAATGCTGGGCCAATGCTGTCTGCCATATGCTGGCAGCCAGTACTGGCCCAAGCTTGGGCCGTTTGTCAGTGCTGGCAATTTCCACATGGGTAGTAATGTATTATTAAATAACTCCGTAGTATTACGAATTAATAAAATTTTTATTAAAATGTTTGAAGTAAAGATTAAAGGAATCGAATACAAAACCAAGGATATTTTCAAATATCCTACAAACTCTAGAGATTTTGATATTGCATACATTCGGGAAATATTCGAACAAAATAAAGTGTATTCCGCAAGAAATATTGTTAGCAAATGCATGTTCATGACTTTTGGACAAATTTTAATAGCAATTAGACTTTTACATTAATAAAGTTTATATATTGAAAAAATTAAAATCGAAGTACATATTATTTATCGAGGCTTCACAAAATGTATTTCATGATTTCAATACACTATTATCGTTTTACACTAGAAGCTCCCATTTGTGCCATTCTCATTTTCGTCATCAGATTTTATTCCCCACATTCGTCGGAAATGTTCAACCAATAATAACAATATCGATGGCGCGAAATTTAAACTTGCTTAATTTATTAATAATTGTATACAGTTTAAGGCATTTTACAACCGAATCAACCGAATAGAAAGAACCAATGAAAATATACATGCGCTAAACATGTGCGCAATTGCGCCCCAACGAAAATGAGAGCGTTTCCGGTCTCGAACAGAACGAAAATGGGAGCTTATACTGTATATTTGGTTAAAAATATAACCTTTCCCTGTCAATAGATTATATAAATTTAAATTCATACGTTTTTAATTCTAGATTATTAGCAAATAGTTGGAATTCGACCATATTCTGACCTAATACGCGATTATCGGGCCGTCAATGTGCCGAGCATGTGCCGATGATCGGCACATGGTCTTGACTGATCATATGACGATAAAACATAAGATAAACGAGCCGTCAATGGGTCGATTGTTTGTCGATGATCGGGCCATTCATGGCCCACGCTTGGCCCGATCGTTATGATCGGCAAACCATCTTGTTTTCTACATGGGAACAGTAAAGAAAAAATTGAGAATAAATTTTCAAAATGATTAAATGTCAACTGTATAACCAATATGCACCCAAAGTGCCCTAATTTGATCTATCCCTGATAAACAATATGGCGGTGGACAGGTTGTGAATAAATTGTGAGGACAGGTTATGAAGCAAGACAGGTTGAGGGTGGACAGGTATTGAAGCTTGACTGTATTTTAAACCCAGTGACTACAGTAATGTTATCCTCCCAAATATTTAGGAATTCTTATTTTGCGAGTAAGTATGCGTGTCGTGGTTCGTAGAATAAATTGATATTTATTTCTTATTCAAAGACTTGGTACAAGCAAGAATAGTATATCCATTTTCATATGAAAAAAGTGTATGTTTGTAAGTTCATGTTTGGTAGATTAACATTCAGAATTCCAATATTCATAAACTAATTTCTCAAAATATAACACTCGAAAATGTTAAAGCTTGGCCCAAACTAGAATTCAGTTTACTAAATATGTACTGTATTTTGGGCTATAATATGCTTATTTCTCCGTATTGAATTAATGAAAATAAAGAAACTTTTAAAAACTGATTGTTCCAGAGTAATTTTATAATTTAAAAACGTAGTAATTTTATTATACTCTTATAGTACACGTAATAATTTGCATATTAGAATTTAAATTTTAAAATAATATTAAAATATTTATTAATTTTGGATTAAATTAAAGCGAAGTACGTCGTAATTTTAATATTGGCTCCAATGAATTTGATTTTAATGCTTACTCCGTACACGTATTTGTTTCTTAAGGAAAACTATGACAATTTTTATTTATAATTACAATTGTAAGAATTTTATTAGAAATTTTATTTCTGATTTTAACTACAATTTTACACTGAGAAAAATAAAATAATAAAAGCTACTATGCTTTCTGGCATTCTGAGACTCTATGCTCCAATCAGTATTTCACTTGGAATTAATATAAATAATTTGGCTTATGCGCATAAATTCTAAAATATCTTAAGAATATTAATCACCGGATAAAATATTTTGTTACTTCTTAAAAGTCAAAAGGACTGACTGTAAAATATACGTTTGTTAACTGAATGAAATTTTAACAATATGGTACTTGAAGGAGTATTGCATTCCCCATGGATATGCCGGCTTTCAACTGTTTTTCTTAAACACAATAAATTATTTCTTTCTATATAATTATTTATTTAAAAATCCGTTCAATCGATAATTGATTTCCACTTAATATTTATATTTCGCGTAGATGCGCGCGCGTTTTATCTAACAACTGCGACTTCACGCTGAGCTTTTCATTTTAAGAATGAGAAAAACATTAAAAAAGAATAAATATAAATAATAATAACTGGGGTGCTGTTTAGATCAGTGCACTGAAAGTTGCCATAAGCACCCATAATAAAAAAAAAATTATATTACAATAAAAGTAACATTTTATGTAAGCAAAAAAATTGATAACTCATTTCTTGTAATACAATCAGATTCATTTAACACTAGGATTCATTTAACGCCTTTTCCTACCCCCTTAGTAGCCCCGCATGGTGTCAGATTGACACCAAGCAATATTTTTAACTTTAATTATGAAATTTTGTCGTTTTAGTATTAAATTATGGCTAGAATTATTGTTTAACACAAATAAATGATTTTTTTTTATAAATAGTTTTAATTAATTATACATTTATATATTACTGTGCGTGAAGCTCGCAACGATCTCAGCGAGACATGTCGCAACTTGACGCGATATATCATACTTTTCGGTCTAAGAAAAAAAAATAACAACTTTAATATTCTTCATTTTTTAATATACACTGAGAAAAAAGTTATATTAAAAATTACTATACCATATGAGTTCTGACAGATATCGTCTATGGTGTCAGCATAATTACTATACCAATTATAAAGAAGTTTTCCATTTGATATGGTAAATTTTTTTATATTAATGTTGTAAATTTGTTTGTTATTTTGGTGATTATTATCATACTAGTATATTAAATTTTATTATATCGAATGGAAAATTTCATTATAATTGGTATAGTAATTTCGTAGACACCATAGACGATATCTGTCAGAACTCATATGGTATAGTAATTTTTAATATAACTTTTTTCTCAGTGTAGATTGTTTTTAATACCATAAAATGTACAAAGTAAATAATAAATTAACAAAAAACGTTCAATGTCAATTTGACACTTATGGGAATTCTAGGTATATTCAATAATAACTATTCTAAAAATTAATATAAAAAAATTGCTTTTTAATGAAAACGTAAGTATTTATGCATAATTAAAAGTCATAAAAAGATTTTGAGTTTGAAAAAAAATTGAAAAAATTAGAATAGAAAGTTTGATACCGCCGAGGTGTCAAATTGATTATCTCTGGAGTTCTAGTGTTAAAATGATTGTCAAAAATGCTCTCCAAACTCAGGATTAAATAATGAACAAAATTGAACTAAAATTTAAAAGTGAAAGAATTAATGTAATATAAAAGTGAGAGAGAATCATTTGATATACTTTATTTGACATATTTAATAAATACATATATCGTGGTGCAAAGAAAGACGTGAAAGCAGACAAATTTAACAACACGATAATTAATAAAAAATAAAGTTAGATTTGACAAATAAAGTATACCCAACGATGCTCTTTTGTTTAGTATTAAACCCGAGGTACTAGACGGTGTTTTTGACACCTGACGCATTGAAGAATCACCTTAATAATACAATTAATTTATTTTGAGCAATACACTGAGAAAAACTGCACCAAAAAAATTACTGCTTTTAACTGTGTATCAAATCTTACAGCAAAAATTACTGTTTTTTTAAAGAAAAAAAAAAGTCTGCTTTACCAATGACATTTAAAACTAGTTTTTTCGTTGTTAAAAAACAGTAATGTTTACTGAATGACGGATATACTCTGAAGGATAATTAAAAACAATAATTTTTTCTGCCATATTTTTCTCGGTATATTTCAACATCTCCATGCCTCTAATTGTCTAAACAAAAATTTGTCAAATTTACTCCATAATAAATTTTTCCATTCTTCTTTTCAAAGTACAACTTCGCCACTGCGAAAAAAGAAGGTTGAAATTCATACTATTTTGTTCCATGATTCGAGACTTTTATTGGTCTTCATAAAAAATGTCTGAATGTTGGAAGTATAAATTTCAGACTTCAAGATGTCTGAAAGAAAATCTTTTTTTTTAAAATTAAAGTCTTATTGAATCTAACCAACAAAAATATTCAATAATTGTTTTCTTTAACCAAACAAAAAAATGCGACTTATTGCAACATTAAATCAAAATGTGCAGCTTTCTCTTGTGGAGAAAAATGCTGAAAACTTTTTTTTTAATACATAATTTTGTTTTTTTTTTTTTTTTTGATTCATTATTTCACTGAAACGATTCTCTAATTAAAATTTAATGTTAATTTTCATGTCCATGTATTTTATTTTCAGATTTCTTTTTTCACAGTGATTTAAGCAAACAGTATATTTTATGCTATGAAATAATGAAAGCAAAATAATATAGCACCGACATACTATCTTTACAATTCTCTCTGATGAAAATGAAAAATGCATAGTCCATATATGTTTCATAACAGTTTCTTATAAGGAAATAAAAATTTCATACATGGATATGTTTTTCCTCCATCTATCTATACATGGCCATATATGGTCGATATATAGCAATAATTGATTTCCATATAAGGAAATGATTAAATACATATATGGCTAGAATATTATATCAATTATTGCCATATATTGATCATTTATATCCATATATGGCCATATAAGGATTAGGAAAAAACATGTATGTCCATGTATGAATTTTTTTATTTTCTTATATGAAATTGTTAAAACAAACACTCGACGCTCCCAGTTTCAGCGAGCTCGAGACCGGAAGTGCTCCCAGTTTCAGCGGAGCGCAATTGCGCACGTGTTTAGCGCATGTATATTTTCATTGGTTATTTCTATTCGGTTGTTTCCGTTGTAACCTGCCTTAAACTGTATACAATTATTAATGAATTAAGCAAGTTTAAATTTCCCGCCAT
>JABFPN010007279.1:0-10495 GCA_022817305.1 Leptoteleia sp. ZL-2020
CCTTGGGCCAGCTTTGGACGCCATATTACGTGCTCAAATGCAGTGTACCTGGTTAGTCCCTTATAGGGCTCGAATCAGGAAACCGTTGTTCAGGTATTCCACGTTTCAGCCCCATTGGGGCCCTATAGGTGATAGGGCATGCCCGATTTCATTTCTACCTGGGCAGAAGAACGATATTTGAATTAAAAATTGTATACTGAACCCAGAGCTGTTTCTAAGCAACCAAAATAGCATCTTCAAGGAAATTGCTTTTAAGCAATCAATGATTGTAAAAAACTGATTGATAATACAAACACAAATTTATGAAATGCATTTAAAAGCTGTATTTATACCTAGTTTTTTCTAATTTAATTAAGTTTATTATTAAAGTTTATAAATAAGAAAAATTTAGTTGAATAGATTTTGTTAAAAAATATTAATAACACAAACAAACATGGTATAAATATTCATTAACGTATATTTATATTATTAATTATTAAATTTATGTAATATTATTTATATAATAATTTATATATTTATATAATAATATTAATTATTATCAAATTATATTATTTATGTATTAAAAATATTAACTTATAGTAAGCTACTTTGACTAAAATTACTTTTGAATAATTTCAAATATTGAAAGTTTCATTTAATATAAAATATCAGAAAAGAATATATATATATATATATATATATATACGTGTACAATGGTGTGCATGTGGCGTTTGAGGGTAAAAAAAAAAATAAATAAACGGAACGGAAGTAAGAATGAATTAACGAAAGGGTCTGGCGAAAGGATAAATTGGGTGGGGAGAATTAATTGAAAAAACAGAAAGAAAATTGACAATAAGAGAGCTTCGGGTATGATTGAAGAGGAATGGAATGAATGGCACAACTGGCAAAGTTCGGAAGTCCCGACGGTGATGCATTAGGCGGCTCCGCTAATTGAGTTGTTTGCCACTAGGGTCGAAACAGCGCCAAGGAGAATTGCATCATAGTGAAGTCTGCGAAGCGACTTAAGTAAGAGTGCGAGAAAAGTGAGTGCAATGCTTTTGGTGAGTTGCCTTTTTGCGCAGTCTGTCCCCGGACTTTATGACGACACTTTATACATCGAAACACGTATGTGTCGTCATAGGCAAACTATTACGCAAATATTTTTACACTTGAAAAAATAAGATTTTACTGTCCCATAACTTTTATGATAAACATACACTAAAATATAGTAAAATTTAATTAAGACCTACCCATGAAAATTTTTTTTTCATGTTTTCAGAAACATGCCTGCATATATGCCCGCATATATGCCACATATATGACAACCTATATAAATATACATTAGCGATCATTTTTTAATGCAAACAATTTATTCTCACATATATTTTTACTTAGGTATATTGTTACTTGGAACTATTTTTGTTCTACGTACAAAGTGGTGAAATGAAACGTTAATAAACATATTTTTAGCATAATTATATATCATTCAACAAACATAATTTTTTCATGGAGATTGCTTAGAATATAATTAAATTAAATGAAATAAATAAATAAAATAATAAATAATTTGTGTCAAAACTTATCAGTTTGACGTCAACACTTCATTATGCAAGATATTTTATGTAAATGTCCCCGAGTGGAAGAAAGGGAGCACGAAATAAATCGAGCGATAAAGAATTCATGATTTATCGAATCTTTAATACTGTACTTGTAATAAAATTATCCGGAATATTTCTGCGAAGATGTATTATGTAAAGGGGCGTTATTTTTAGTCGAATATAAGATTCAGTAAATTTTTTATTTATTTCAGCTCTCGATTCTTTTTTAAGTCACCGTCCAAATTGATTGATTTATTTATTTTTTTTTTTCCTCTTCTTTAGCATTCGTCAGTTTATTGAATACACGTGTTGCAATTCGCCCAATCGTAAAAATATAAAACATAAAACATTTTATTTCAACAATGTATGTAAACATTTAAGTTACCATTCGAACGCAGTAAAAGCTCGGCAACAAGTACGTTTGATAAGTTGTATTATATTAAAGTTGGTTGAAAACAGTATCTTATTGTAACGCGAAAGGTGTATTGCAAATAAAGTTACAACGGAAATTTTATATCAGCACAAGGTAATGTTTTCAACGCGAATATAGAATGTTTGAAAAGTTAAATTTATAATACATTTTAATGGACATTTAATAATATAAATCAACATTTTCTATTTGTTATAAATTTATTCTGAATTTACTCGAACTTCGAAAAGCAACTGTTGTGTTTAATTGACGGAAATATTTGCAAATAAATTGGTCTCGGCCTAAATAAGAGGGCAATGCTGGTAATACAAAAAGGTAAATGAAAAGATCGCCCGGCTGAAATACTTATTCCATGATGTTGTATCTAAGTAAAAATATGATTGTTACAATCCAAGTCACGTTCATGACAAAAATGTTTCTGTAATAATGTCAGATTGGGGTTTTATTTATGCTAGATTAGAGGGAGGCTGAGTAATATTTTTAGTAATAATTGATAAAAGGGAAATGGCCCAAATTTATTTATCTATTATTTTTGTTTATTTTATTTTACTGAAAATATTGTTTGGATTTGAGTAAGTATTTAGAAGAAGTTATGAGACCTTCGAGGATACCTTAAAATTTATATTTGGTGCCTTGTAAAATTATAATCTCAATGTTATCAGTGATAAATTTATAAATATAATTGGTTGCCTTGACCAGTTCAGTTGGGAACTGTACATTATTGCTGTATCCTGGGAATTATAAAGAAGTATTTAACGTATTTATCAATAAGAAGTGGATTAAAATGAAAAATCACTTCTTTCTCCGCGAGCTTTCATATAAAAATCCCTTTTCTGTATCTGTCGAAAACATGCCAAAGATCAAATCGGAGAACGCCAAATGCTTTTACTCAAATCTTTTTCCACCTAGAGAACGAAATTGACGTAACTATTACGGTATACTCTGAAAGCACATGTCCATGGGATCGCGTATGTTCATGATAACATATGATGCATTATATGTATTCAACGCAAGTTTTCTAAGATCAGACAACGATCCAATCATTCTTGCATTCGTAAAGCGGAATAATACTTGCGAACATCGTATGGGAGGGGGGGGGGTATTTTTTTGTATTATTAAATTAGATAATGTGCGAATTGAAATGGGTTTAATTTCAGGTACAAATTTTACGTATTTTCTTTATTTTTTTTAAATGTTTTTGCAAAAAAGAAGTTTAATGTTTTATGAAATTTACATTGAGAAAATGCAGTTGGATTTCTATTTACATTAAATAGAATCTATTTATTATAAATGGAATTATTCTCACTTTAAGAATATTTACTAATATTAAATAGAACACCTATTAAACATAAGAAGATTCTATTATTCTTAAATAGACAGTTTTGTGAGAGTATAATCGTCACTTAACAATTTAGTTAATTTATGAGTTTTCAAACAATTTGTTTGCTTTGAGCTGTTCTTTTTATGTACAATGAATTTCTCGTGCTTTCGTTGTAGAAACTGTACACATTCTACTTAAAAAATAAATAAAAATAAACAACGTGTATTGTGCACTTGGATATAGTATTCACAATATTTCGTTTGGCTGAAAATACGTAAGATTTTCATGAAAACTGCTTTTGAATCAAAATAAAATGCATCACGTATAGAAGTACCAACGGCGTATATACAAGTAAACAACATTACTAGTTGGAGGAAAAACAGTTGGATTGGGACAAAAGGATCTATTTTGGTAAAAAAGATGTCGCGGTTTTTTTAGGGGGGAGGATATTTAAAACGACTTTTGTTACTGTTCAAAGGAATTATGCTATTGAAACAGATATTCATTTTTGCCAGTGGAATACGTTGCAAGAAAAATTTTAGGACAAAATTCTGTAAGCTTTTTCTTTGACTAATTAATTTGATTTTTATTTTTTTTTTGTTCTGAATAATTATGACAAAAGGGATGATACATTTACTGAAAGTTTTAAATTTATTAAAAGAAATCTTAAAAGAAATTTATTAAAAGAATTCAGGTATTATTTGGAAAACAATTTCTTTTATTAACAACTTCGTACGTGAATTAATTAGCAGGTTTATACAACTACTTTTTTTGTAATTTAATGGCAGAAATGTTGGCGCATATTTGCTTAGTTTAATGATTATAATTATTGCACTGTTATACGTTTAGCAACTTACTGTAATATAATCGTTAACTATTATTAATATTGTATTACATAACAAAAATTAATTGAATTAATAGCGCAATTTAATTAGATTTCGTAAAGTTTATAAGTAATTTGTTTCGTAACATTAATTATCATATTTCATCAAGGGTATTCGTTAATTTTTCTGCAAATATTACACAGATTATTAAAGAACGCAATTTGGCTCGAAAATTTACATTTTATAAGGTAGAAGTTCAAATGTAAATTTAATGTATTTAAATTACAAGGGAATAAAATAATGAATTTCCGCTGTTATCATTGTTAATCATGTGTGATTTATAAGATCGTAACACGGTTACGTAAGTATAAACTTCTTGCACATGTCTGATACTTTTGTCTCATACATATTTATATATACCAGTGTATTTACTTATGTAAACGTGTTTGTATACGTACGTATGAAAGTGGATTAACGTGCATCGAAGTACTAACAATTTAGCCAACTTCCAAGGGTAAATATTAATGAACAAAAAGTTTACGTTTATGCGTCTCGTAATATCAAATTTTTATCATTTAATTGTCATTATCCTTATTAATGGAAATTGTGTGACATTTTAATGATTTAATGATAAATATAAAAAGGAAACAAATAAATTATATATTTGAAACAAAGTTTATATATTAAAATTTGATAAATTCATAAATTAGTTATAGTTGAATACATATATAATTTCATAGAAAATGTATGTAAAATAATAAAATATTAATTCCAGCTGGAAGTTTACTTGAAATTTAAATACATTGAACTTATATTTTTTATCAACTTTCTAAATATATACATATATATTCATTTGTGCATAAAAAAAGAGTACTATGGCATACACTGTGGCACTAAAATTCCGATGGCTGATAGTGTTTGAAGATTGCAGTATCGTTCAATAGATGTCGCGAATGGTCGAGTAACATCCACGGTAACTGTGGCAAAACCTATGGCTACCTTCGGCAAACTCTGCGGTAATTTTAGTGCCACATTCTATGCCACGGTACTTTATTTTTTTCGCTCGGTTAGTTACAAGCGTTAATGGCCTAACGGCAAAAATAAAACTGCGTATCATTTCAGGGCACAATATATTGGACGCAAAGTAAACTTTTAATTAACAAAAGAGTGCCAATTGTTTATTAATAATGAATCAGGTTCGGCGAACGTTCGACGTTTTATCTCCGCCCTTTCCGTTAAACACGATGTCAGAGTTTTATCATTCTTTTCATGTACGCAGTCGACTTATTCGCGTGTAAAATATTTGTGAAGCATCGAATTTAGCTGTGGGAATCGTATAACTGTCATCATAAATGGGGAAACGCGATACTTCAAACAATATATGTACGTTTCAGCGTTTCATTTTCGCATCTGTTTAACGCGCCTCAAAAAAGGAGCAAAAAAAAAAAAAAGAGAGTCCGCCATGTATCAAGTTATATTTCAAAAAGCATTTACAATTATCCTTTCCGCGCCATTTAATTAAATCAACGTTGTTGATATTTTCATTTTAAAAAGTATGCATTTAAGTGTCGCAATAGAGGCGAATGATTTTTGTTAGCATTTAATTAATTTAATTCGCGATTCATAAATAATTCAGCAAGTAATTTTGCCCTAAAAAAAAGTTGGCTGAAAATGAAGAAGAATCGCGACAGTTGTTTTCGTTTTTCTTACCATTTGCCAGGACAAAAAAGTTGTACACATTAGCGAAACGCTAATAAAAAATTATTGTTTCCCCCTTTTTTTTTTTAAATATTGATTTATTAAATTGACACATAAACATGTTTTGTGTCAGTATTATTATATAGAAGAGTATTATTTTGTTGTTTCTTTTTGCCTTGCGGATATTGGATAAGAATTCAATAAATAAAGGATTAACGGATGAATTTATATATAAATATATATATATTATAGGTAGAAGATTATAGAAGATTCCCATTGAACCATTAGAAGAAATTCCTCTTAGCGATAATTTAAAATAAACTACCTCTAAAGTTTAAATGATTGCGAATAAAATAAGCACACTTATTTCATGGGTGCGCATTGGAATTTGCGAGATAAATAAAGGGGAAATACTAATATATTAATTTAAATATACACACCGATATAAGAATTGATTTTCCAATTAAAATTTGAGTAATTATCATAGTTATTGTAAGTTTAAATTGGACTATTTTAATTAATGATCGTCTAATATAAAATTGCAAATTTCATCACTTTTGTCATTGTCGAAACATGGATTGTAATCCTATTGACAACATTCATATTACTTTCCAATATATTTATGTTTTAATGTTGTATAATAAAATGGGTAAAAGGTAGAGTTAAATAGACAGTTCTGTTAGTATAAGATAATTTACAACATTTGGTACCACTTTTCTCCCAATGTAGATGCAATAAGAGAACCAAATAATGACGGGCGTCAATATCTGATTTCGTGCGTTTTAACATCGTCCATCCTACCACTTTACCTCCTCGAGTTTTTCTTATATTTGCTGACCGTTTCAAATAAATTACTCTGTCTAATACTACCCTTTCAGCACGTACCATTATATGCTCTTTCGTTAAAATTCTATACCGTATACAGGTTAAAATGACTCGAGACACAGGGGGGTACGATTATTTCTTTCTTTCAGTACGTATAGCCAATCCAATGGGTTTTCAGGATCGATTTGTTCTCGTAGATTTTGATTATTTTATTAGAATTAATTGATTTAAAAAGTCTATAATGACTGAAAAATCATGTAGGAAATTGTAATAGTGGATCTACTGACCCACCATGATCAGTAACAATATCCAATGCCAATGTTGAGCCAGACGTCGAGAAATTACCGCAAGAAATAGTAAAATTACCGTAATTACAAATGTTATTACTCCAGTATAGATTTGTACTGGCTTTGTATTGGGCCAGTATTGGTATTGTGCCTTTATTGGGTTAATAGATCATTTCTAATGCACCCACAAAACTGTTTATTTAATAATAATAGAATCTTCTTATGTTTAATAGATTTTCTATTTAATATTAGAAGAAATTCTTAATGTAAGAATAATTCTATTTATGATAAATAGATTCTGTTTAATGTAAATAGAAATCCAATTGCTATTTTTGAGAGTGGGAACTCATATAAAAATGTATATATGCGTTATATATGTTTGCCACATATGTCATATATATGCGACATATATGTTGAGTTTTATATGGGAAGGAGCATCACATCCTCTTAAGAATTAAATTGGTATAAAGTCCCAATACACTGAGAGAAAAATTTGTGTAAAAATTGTAATTTTCCGTTGTAATTTGAGGACATGATGGACAAGGTTAGGTAAAGTACAATCAAAAATTGTACAATGTATTCAAACATTTGTAGAAATAAAGAGAAAAATCATAATATTTACGTGTTTTGTGAGCACATTTTATAATTTTCGATTGTAACTTTTTGGCTTTATCCAACATGTCCTCAAATTACAAAAAAAGAATACAATTTTTACACAAATTTTTCTCTCAGTGTAGTGTACCGAGAATATATATATATGCTGCACTAAAATATAATATTGTCACACTACACGACACTAACCTACAGTTGTCCGGGATTCATTATTACCATTGCGATACCACGCCAGTTTTCATTTTATATATGAGACCGTTAGTTAGCTTTGATAAACAGCTCGAGCAATTATTACCCCGGTTTTAACTTGTAATTTCAGTGTTCAAGTCTTGTCGTGTACTCAAAGAGAATAATGGATTAAAAGTCATCGTATATCGCCACTGTGATCGGTAGGAACAAAAAAAAAAATAAATTAAATTAATTTAAAAATATACCAACAATTGGAATTTATTATGCGAAATAATAAATTCTATTTTACTTGCACCAAAGAGTATTTATTCAAATTAGATAAATTCATTTGCGAAATTAATTTAACCTAACTTGGAATATATTGCTCGAAATTAGTAACAATGAATAATTATTAAGCTACGATTATACCTCGTATAAATTGAGGAGGAATTTTAACAATGTAAACTGAACATTGTTAATACACTCTCGTCGGAATTTTTTTTTAATTTACCCAGTTTAATTCTTTCCCCGTTGAACATTTTGCCAATCAAACATTTTACACCCCAAATTGATATGTGATGAATAAATAAAAATATACGATATACGCGATAAACTTAGCCATGAAAAAAATTTATATAGGCGGCATATATGTCTGCATATGTGCTTGTATATATGACAATATATACACGGAGAGAAAAGATTGTTAAAAATTACTGATATTCTTATTAAACTGGTTATATATTTGCAAAATTTGAGAAATTACTATCTTAAGTTATCAAAAAGTACCAATTTGTTGTTCGTAATTATTCTTAGAAAGCTGATACCTTTTACTAATTTAGGATAGTAATTTTCCAACTTTTTCCAATATAAGACCAGTTTACTAGCAACCCTATGGGAAATTGCTAGAGTCTACCTACAGGACCGATTCTGGCCCAGTACTGTTAGCCAGACTTTGATAAACAGATAGGGACCGGTACTGGTTCGAGCTTGGTTATCAACAAAAACAGAAGATAACCAGATGTAAGACATGCCAGGTAAAATATCAACGCCATAGTTGATCCAGACTTGAAGCAGTACTGGTGATTTAAAAAAATTGTTCAATGCAAGAGCAACGTTGGATGATTTCTGGTAGGGTATAGGTATACAACTGGTACGTTTAGTTATCAGGTACTGACCCAGTGTTATCACTCCATTACTGGCACGATTCCGTCACTCTACTGGTAAACAATTTGTACCAGTACTGGTACCTCTGGTAACAGTACTGTACCAGTACTGGGCCTGTAGAACATTTCCCACTGGCAATGCCAATAAATGTTATCAATCCTTTTTCTTCGTGTATAAAAATGTTTTTTTTCCACGCGTAATCATCTCGATTAAGTGGCGCGTTCATTAATTTGTTTTTGTTCGCGCGAAGCGCGTGGAATTTCTTAAGTTTAGCTGTAATATATAAATTAACGCGAGACAGGATTCCGTTGGAATTAACATCAAACGGAGGAGGAGCGCGCGAGGCGTCCCACTTTTCGACACCAAATTTCCAAACGAGTCATTAGCCGGCAATGGAATGGCATCGATCCACTTGTATTTTAATTGATATTCAGTTACAAGCGAGGCAAATGCACTCGGGAGTGCGATCATTAGTAACGCACACTTAAATTAGAAAACTATTGGAGGAGCCGCAGCTACGGACGGGGGAACAATTCAACGGGCCGTCTCGTTGGATTGAAGCCGCGGCGAGCGTAACGCTATCAACAATATCGGCGGTCGCGGTAATGTCTCTGTGAATTAATTGCGAATTGCACGGAGTTATCAGTTAATTTTGTCGCGAATTGCGCGCCTCGCGTTTCGTAAGCAGGTGGTGTTGAAAATTTTTAACTTACCGATCAATGCGCAGAGCTTCTATTTTGCATCCCAATTATCTGCGCTGAAAATAATTTCGCTATTATTAGATAGAGCTCGGCGGAAAGTTCGCGAATTGTTTTATTAAACAATGCGGGGGATGCGTGCGTGATTGTTAATATTTGATGTTAAGTTAATGTATTACTTTTGTAATATAATGATAATGCTGATTACTTTCTGTGATATAATAAACATAAAAAAATGTAACAATGTTACGTATCGATAGTAAAAATGAAACGTATATGGTCCATAGGTGGATTAACAAGTTTATATAAGAAGATAAAGTCATGTATGGGTGTATGACCATATATGGATATACATGGCTGATATATGACTATTGATAAATTGGTCTAATATTCTAGCTATGTGTGGTTTCAGTCATTTCCTTATAATATAAGGAACCACATATGGTCGTATATGATCATATATGAATTAAGATAACACATACATGTCCATATGTGAACTGTGTATGTTTCTTTTTCACTAGAGCTATGTCACTTATGTGACTTTGACAATATATATACTTAGTATATGTTGCTTATGTGTTCCCATATATGTGAACATAAATGGAATCCCCAGATATATATATATATATATATATAAATTTGCCAAATGGTGGTTTTGGAGACACGCCCTATTTGGGAGACTAGGTACGTGTTGGATTGTCAAATTTTGGAGGTAAATTTTCAAATTATGGAGGGAAATTTAAAATTGAGTGTTTAAACTATGATATAAATTTTTAAAAACTAACTAAACTCACTTTTACAAATTTTTTAAAAAAATAACGAAACTAACTTTGCCGGGCCCCAGGAACGTAATTTTAGGAAGTGTCCTCAAAACTGCCATTGTTTCACAAT
>JABFPN010007280.1:0-10493 GCA_022817305.1 Leptoteleia sp. ZL-2020
ATGCTTCTTATAGGCATACGCATACCTTTCAGGAGTATACATATACCTGTCAATTTTTTAAGCATATAATATAGCTAGGTTAAGCATATGTATACTTGTACCATGCATATATTTCTATCAGTGTACCAGTAATCATCCAATGTTACTCTTGCATTGAACAATTTTTTTAAATCACCAGTACTGCTTCAAGTCTGGATCAACTATGCCGTTGATATTTTGCCTGGCATGTCTTACATCTGGTTATGTTCTGTTTTTGTTGATAACCAAGCTCAAACCAGTACCTAGCCCTATCTGTCTACCAAAGTCTGGCTAACAGTACTGGGCCAGAATTGGCCACGTAGGACGACTCTGGCAATTTCCCATAGGGAACCAAAGTTTCGTATGCGAACGTAAGCAGGCTCTGTATCATTTTAATCAATGAAGGCGAGCCCGCAAAGAGATAGCAATTTAACGAAATTTGCCTTTCCAATATCAATGCGTTATTTATATTATGACTACGCGCGATTCTGGGCAATAAACTTTGACATTACCGCGAGACTATCTTATCGGATTCTCATTACAAATGAGACACGCAACATTGTAGACGGCCGCGCAAATAGGTGGCAAAATACATTCGTGATAATTTCATCGCATCTCCCCCACTCGGGTTCGTTATTTTTTCGCAACAGCCCAAATTTATCGGGAGTCGTGCATCGTGCGTATTTCGTATGTTCGTTGGGTCGGGTTTCCAACGAATTTGAGTAATTGTATCGAATTGCAATCGCCCGGCCGTGTGATGTCAAAAGTTTTTTTAACTTTTTACAGGATTATACGCGGAAAGGTATACTGAAAACATTGTAAGAATTCATAGTGGGAAGTTTGTTTTTTTTTGTTAGTAAATATTAAATGAAATTGTGTTGTAACAATTGGAAAATTAAAAAAATAAAATTGATAATTTTGTATATAAATGTAACGTTAATTTTTCTCATCTTTTTTGTCAATTTATATATAATAGTTGATTGAATTTTCATTTTTATAGTATCAAATTTTTTATTTGTTTCAGGAAAAGAAAGTAATGCAAAATTTTTCCAGCATTTGCACTTTGTTTCATTCGAACAAACTTTGGATCTTAATTAAAAATTTACAAAGTGCACTGATAAAAAATACTAACTTAACAATTATCACACTTCTCATGATAACTATTTTCTGATTGTAATTAAATGATGAGCAAAATGGAGCAAATATTTGTTTAAAAGTATTTGGATCGTCTTATTTATAAACTGTCAATATAAATGTTTAGCATAACATAAAATATTTCTGAATAGAAATTAGAAAAAAAAATCCTTTAACACAGCTATTTACTTTTGTGGTACATTTTAACTTAATTGAAATCTATATCTATATTCAATAAATTTATTCAAATGGTGGCTGCCTTTTCTATTTTCATATCTATTAAATAGAAAATTTATCCATATAGGAAATGATAAGTGGCATGGTATCAAAACATTAATAATGTTTCTTGAGTGATTGTCAATAGCCGACCATTGACACAGTCATAGAGTGTACAATCATTATAATCTAACTTACTACAAATATACTGATCAAAATGTTAAACGAAAATATATTGCACATAATATTGATCTTAGTATAAAATAAAAATTGTACATATTACATCCTTAAAAATATAATTTTATTTTTAAGAATTTATAACCATGATATAAAATAAAAAAAGATAAGCCCATGTACATATTTTCAAAATTTAAATTTAACTTAAATTTGATTTTGAATTTTTCAAATATATTTTATATGCATATAGTTTCCTTATTATATTCTTCTCTTGATTTAGGAAAATAATAATAAGAGTTTTTTTAATTTTTATAAAAAGATATTCTTAACAGATTTAGTTTAATATTTAATAAAAATGAAATAATTGGCACTACTGTTTTCAGTTTAAAAATTACTACCATTGATGATGAGAAAAGAAGTAAAACATTTTTAATTGGATCATTTTTAAAATAACCTTTAAAAATAATGATACTTTAGTCGAGTTTAACCAAAACTAGTTTTCTGCGAATGTAATACTTAAGTTAACAGCATTATTGGCAACGGCTATGAAAATTCTTTGTCAAATGCAGAAAACATAATTATGATAAACTCAAGTCAATTTTTTCCTCATTTCGTCTTACGATCGACTTGCTCATAAATTCGCACTCCGAATATGTTATCCCGTTTTGGTTTCTACTCAAATATCTAAAGTATTCATAAATTAATAACCGGCTGTCTTACGCATATTTCGCATTATTATTTCCGCCGTGTGAATTGCATTAATTAAATGATACTTAAATTACGATGAGAAGAACTGGAATCGACCCTACCCGAAACGGGATTGGTGCACGGAATGAAGTGCCGCACAAGTAGCACAAACAGGTGTTCCCGGAAACTTATAAATAATGTTACTTTCAAAGTACTCGATGTCATTATGCAATTCCATGTCACCGATATCGCAATCGTTTAAACGTTTCCAAGACAAAACGGAAACGCGAAATTTTGGATTTTACAAAATTCGACCAGTTCACATGAATAAAATACAATAATATTAAAAGAGCAAAATTATTGGTAGAAAATGACGAATAAGATGGTTTAAGATTGCATTAAACAAGAGAAGTCAGGGAATTACTGCTTCAATGATTTTATAGTTTATAGCATAAAATAATGAAATTTACATGTAAACTTATATTAACCATATTTTGAAAGTGCATGACACATATACACGGAGAAAAAAGACATTATATAAATTATGACTTTTCATATTCATACGAAGATATGTCAGAAAAGCGTATATTATTATTAGACATAATAGTGAAATTTCAAATTTATGTAGCAGCTTTTATGTTTATGCTTTTCAGAACTTTTAATAGTCAATATTTTCACTTTTCTATAATCACAAGTTAATTTAAACATTTATTATTACTACTATTACTTTGTGACTTCTAACTTTTAATAACCATTCTGATTAATTCATCGAGTATTCTAGTCTAAAAAATTAATTTATTTTCTCAGTGTACAAATTGACAATGCTACTTTCTTATCAACAATTCTTACGTAAAGTGCAAGTTCTTCCTCTAAATTTGAACTCATACTACATTTACAAATCCATCTTTTCGTTATATCTCAAAAAAAACATCCTAATAATTTACTGTGCTATTTAATAATTAATTAAACATTAATTTTCATTGAAACATTTCTTGCCCGATTCCATAATTAATACGTACAGTAACAAATTAATTAAGATCCATAGATTGCTGGATGAAAGGCAGACTATCTTAATGAAGCATTTAGCAATTACTGCCTGGCGTTGCTTTTTTTATTCTTTTCTTTTATTTTTGGTAGCGAACTCTGGTCTGTTTCCTCCGATATGCAGATCGTGAGCCAAATTGTCGTTTATTTCACGCATTCGTCGCGCCGAATATATCACTATACTTATTAAGCAAGCTAGAACCCCTTATCTCATTTACCCGTCTTTCTCCATTATAATTACAATACAAACTTAATGGGCACCGTGGATGCGCGACATTTCATTTTAATTGTAATGCGATACTTCACAAAAGTACTTGGAACAATTGCCGGAAAAAAAATGCTCGCGGCATTCAAATCGGGTCACGGTCTAATCGGACAATTGTCAGTGTTGTGGCCGAAAATGAACGAGCGTCAAGTAATCTGACACGATTTTGGCGCTCGATTTGTCAACGTCCGCATATCGAGGTTGCGAGGCAATAAAATAATGATAATGATAACGAAAAGAAAAAGAAGAAAAAAAAAGGGAATTCATTCCGATTTAGTTCGGATTTCGTTCCCTCGGTTGCAAAAGGATTTTGCGGGGCCTTAATCGAGCAATCTTGATGAATATCTTCATACATTTGTTTCGCACTTTCCATCGTAAATAAGTCTTGCGAACTCGCGCGCGTTGCGTGCCGCATTGATGGCAATTACAAATAATTTATCCGACCGAGAAATATGCAGATTTAAAACGAGCGCGAACGATTTGTTTGCCGATGAATAAGTGCTGCATATTTGCGGCAAATGTACCGGCGTAACCGATGTTTTCGTCAAAATGGAAGTCGCTAATTAATTTGGAGTTCGAAACGTTCACTTTGGTATACTAACGCATAGGATCACAAAAAGATGGAATGCTAAGTATCCTATTAAGTTTGAAAAAGTCACACGTGTTATGGGTAACAGCTCATTTTAAAGAACAGGAACGCGAATAATTTTACAAAGCTAGAAACTCCACTTCTTTTCAAGCAACATGTTTCACTTTTTCCTTTTACATTTTTCTCCCCACCGCCCCTTTTCCGATCCGTTTTAATACGTCGTTTCGATGCTTAAAGGTATCCCATGTTCCGGATTAATTATCTTATTATCAGAACTGGCAAATGTTTTGCGTGAAAAAGTCACCCGAAAAAGTTCTCAAAATGTATCTAGGAGTTTATGGAATAGGGTCCAGAATGTGACAACAAAGATTATTTACAAATTAATTTATGCAAAGTTTTTTCAAATGATATTGAAATTATTTGGCTTCGTTGTAAAAAAAGTAACGGATAATGAGTATAAAGTATTTAAACTTGCGCGTTCCCTTTATAATACCAAAAATGGACGTTTTTTAAACAACTTTTTAAGAAACAAGTTAATAAGTTTTCAGATATTATTTCAACATTTCTACTGACTTAATTTTTTTTTAATTCTTCAAATAATTAATTATTTTCGAAAGCTTTCTACGTGTTTTGTTTCAGCGCTTTGAATATTAAAATAATTTACATAATACGTTCACCTTCCGTCCACGCTTCTCTTTTCCTCACAATGCTTTCAGTATTAGTGTCAATTATTTATCCCGCTTATAATCTATGAATTGCAAATTTTCAAGAAATTTATCGATTGAAACACGAGCGACCCGATTGTTAATGAAAAACGTTCGCTCTTCCGACACATCGTTTATTTTGCGCCATCTTAAAATCCACGTATCAATTTATGGTCATTAATTACGTGGCGATGCATATTTTTAATTATCGCACGCCCGGTGCGTTTTCACTTTCAACTAGCGAATAATTGCGACGCACGCTCGTAATTCATTTTTTTTATGATGTGTTGTGGATAATGAACCGTTGATCTTATTGTTTTTACGCCGATCGTCGTTTGCATGCGAGTTATACTATCGGACGGCAGATTTATCGCTCCGCCGATACGCAACGAGTCAGCGTAATAGCGCAAAAACAATAATGCGGTTATAAATCGAATAATCGCTAATGGCAAGTGGCGATAATTGATCCAACAATTTCTGGCTCGTAAAAAATAATTGGACTTAGAAGGAAGAAAAATATTTGTTCGGTCGTCGGATAACGCGCGGCGCGGCTTAGTTTACATTATTCAATTAAACGTTGTTGCTTAAATTGCGGATCATTTTCAGTAATAGACAGATAAATATCAAACTTACGGGCTGCGTTATATTGTAAATGTGCGATAAATTTCAAGAATTCAATTAAATTGACACGCACCGTAATGTAGTTATCAATGTTCTATCCGGGACAAGAAGTGAACCAATCGAAGGAATAGAATTTCGTAAATTTTAGAGTCCACGACATATATACACGAAGAAAAAAGACATTTTATAAATTATGACTTTTCATATTCGTACGAAGATATGTCAGAAAAGCGTATATTATTATTAGAGATAATAGTGAAATTTCAAATTTATGTAGCAGCTTTTATGTTTATGCTTTTCAGAACTTTTAATAGTAAATATTTTCACTTTTCTATAATCACAAGTTAATTTAAACATTTATTGTTACTACTATTACTTTGTGACTTCTAACTTTTAATAACCATTCTAGTCTAGAATGAGTATTCTAGTCGAGTATTCTAGTCTAACAAATTAAATTATTTCTCAGTGCACAAATTGACAATGCTACTTTCTTATCAAACTTTGTGTAGACTGACATTAATCAATGATGTCATCGTTCAGGTGACCAAGGGGCGCGGGTTAAATTTCACAAAGTGAACTTAAAAATCTATCAAGCAAACAAAACCAAATGAACAACTGTTTACGAATAATTAGGGTGTCTTTCAAAAATTTGCAGCGGAAAAAATGCGTTTTGTTTGGCATTATAAAAATGGAGACGAAATATCGTTTAATGTCGAATACCACGATTTTCTATTTATAACGCAGAAGCAACAGTACCACCACAATTGGCAGGTTTTTATTTGCGATAAATAAAACGTTACTCCCCGCTCGCGTTTAATCAATGAAACCCAATGGAAATGGTTACGTACTTTGATATTTACTGTTCCGATTTGGCCTTTCGCTTGACGGATACACTCTAATAAGTTATTGATTAATATCTTGACCGTTTATTGGTTATAGAAATAAAACGTAGGTTGTTCTTTCTCCCGGTGCAGAAAGCGTTAAAAGGAAGCACAAAACTCCGACCTTTCCGTTCGCGGACAAGTGCAATTTCGACCTCGCGTACTTCGAACTTGAATTAATTGGTCCGTGCCCATTGACTAAAAAGGCCTTTTTTCTTTCTTTCTTTCTTTTAATGGAGAAATCGGGACGAACGGTTGTTTTGCGACGGATGGGAATCGATAGTATCTTTGTTGCAATTTTTGATTATTAGTGAAGGTGTAATCGTTGCAAGTTTCTAATTGCATTTTTCAATTGGACCCGAATGAAATTGGTTGCACGGAAGAGATTTATTAGTTGATTAGGTAGTTATTACGTTTTTATTTTTCAATAATTGGCTCGATTCTTAACATTTCTTCCGATTATACTTTGATTGGCTCGCGTGGAAAGTAAATGCCTTTTGTATATTTTAAAAAAGAATAGAACAAATGTTTGATGATAAGATATTTTTGGTAGGAAGTATTCCTATTAGATAAGGTTTGTAAGATTTTGATAAAATTGCGATGTTTGTATTGATAATTAAAAAAGGATTCATTGATTATTATTCAATTGAGAACAAAGTTACGTTGCCCGAAATAATTACTTTTACTGATCATTCAAATGTTAAATAATATTCAAGTGACTTATGAAATTAAGTCACAAAATATTAAGAAAATTAAGTCCTAAAAGGACCGAACGTATCATGAGAGAAAGCCTGTCATTTCACAAACAAATATCCTTTACCATTAATTTGTATTTGATTTAATTGAACGTAACGAGGGCCTTTATAAATCTTCGTTAATTAAAAAAAAAAGCGGACATTAAAATGCTCACATAAAACTGAAACTTTTTCAATAAACGAAAAAGTCATTAGTTTAAATTACAATGCCGTATCGTGCACATACACACGATTACTTAAGATAATATTTATACCAGCATTACATTCCATTAATTTCTAAATAAACAATTGGGATTATTTCAATTAAATATCGCCGCGCTGATAATAGATCAATTATTAGATTGTAACAAATCGCCGAGTAAAAGTTCATTAAAACAATTTATCCTTTACCTCGCGGTAATTACGAGACCAAGCCGGGATCGATGACCGCTGCTTAAACAAATCTATTAATTTAATATTTATTGCGCGAGTGTGGGAGATCGGCGCGAAATATATTTCATGTGTTTATACGGGATAGCTGGTAACACACGTCCGATATCGATCGCGTGCCTATTTGAATAACGAGTTATACAAGTGTTTGCGCCGAGCCGCGGAATAATTGAAATGATATTTGCAACTTTGTCCAAGTTTTTTTTCTTTCATTGTAATGTAACACTTACTCCGCCGTATTTGTATTCCACGTCGGTTTACTAATTGCAAAACCGCGTGGGACCTGATACAATCCCGACGGAAAAATGCCTGTCCGCTTATTTGCTTTTCTTTGATTAGACATTTTTTATCATATTCGCCCCCCCCTCCCCCTCCCAACCATCAATTCAATTCGAGTAACTTACTTTCACGTTCGGCGTTAATTTCTTTTAACGATTTCTTGTCCGTCCGCGGGTGACCGACGAGAGATCATTTTGTCACGTCGCGCGAGGAAACGCGTCATTTTTCAATTTGCCACTTTAAAAATAGTAATAAAATCCCATCGATGATTTGAAATTTAAAAGCAGCAGTCATATTTTGTCTTTCCGCAGTGGTAACTGTATATTTGATTAGGCTAATTACAGTTCTCATGGATTACGAGCGAAAATTATACTCATTGCGAAAATTGATTAAAAATCGAGTCTCGCGGAAGAAGAAAGTTATTTAAGCCGTTGCGTATTTGGTTCGAAAATGAAAACAGTCGAGCGAATTTCTAGGAATTCATAGCCGTATGGATGTTGCAATGCTAGGCTTTGTTTTATAAGGTAAAAAATACCGAATCTTTGAATTTACGCGCAATTTTCACGTGATATTAAATTCAGAAGTGAAATAGAAATAAATAAATAAATAAATACTAAAATTTGTATTAAAAATTATTCTTCGATTATATTTATATATGACTATACTATATTAAGAAATTTGTTATAAAATTTAATAATTAATAACTTAAGTCTAACATGACGCAATGCGGTAAATATAAATTGATTCGTGGCAAACCAAATCGTCTTAATAATATCTCAAATATGTTGTACCCCAGATAAGATTTCAAATAATCCGATTTCAAATTGCTATCTCATTCCGCTAAGTAGAACTGTGACTTAGATTATGACTCGTTTAATTTTATTTAATCTAGGCCCTAAAATTGATGCACGCAAGAAAGACCAAAGACATGCAAATTAAATAATCTTCGAAAAGCAAAAAAAAAACTGTTCCAACTGTAAAACAAAAATTAACATAAAATAATCATAGCCATATGCTTTGCCGCTGACTTTTTTCCACATTTTTTTTGCACACTTTCAACCGAACGGTAAAAATGCTCGAAATGTAACATTCAAACCCAAAGGTTATGTTTAGTTGTAATTTGCAAAAAACTTTTCTAGCACGAAGATAATGAAATGGAAATTTCATCACGATTAATTGGATATAAAGATGTAATACATCTTTTGCGCGCAAACTTAATAAATTCGCGCAAGATTATACACATTATAGAAATGATAAAAAGTTAACTCTCGCCCGAGGTGAGTGCTTTACCGCTTCGCTAGAAAATCTGTGCAAATATAAATGTTCGCCAACTTACATTATACTCCAACCGTATAGACGGATATCTATAAATGGTATGCTAATCTATCGGGGTGTGCGCGTAACGGGCATGAAAATTACAATAATTTCGATGCAATTTCGTCTCGATGGTACAATTGTCCCGTGGCTATAAATATATTGATGCAATTGACGAAGTGTTTTGCACTTCGTCGGAAAAAGTGGTTGAGGATTGGGCTCACTGGGGCCACAAAGGGGCCGAAAAATGTCCGGCCGACTACCGAACGGTATTACCGATCCGGCCCCCTTCGCTATCTCCGTTCATTGCCGAGATGCCTTGCGATCGCAAGTAAAATGCATTGCGCGATGCGAGGCTTATTAAAGCAGCGCCCGATCGCACATCATCGCGTGCCGTCCGTTCCTCGTTAATGCGCTTACGCAATACCACCAGGTTCATGTTATGCATGCGCGTTCCGTGAATGTAAAAGTATTTTATCGGCGCAGAAACGTGCAAATTTCCCAATAAAAATTCAAATCACCGGGTACTGAGTTATTCATTTCGCGATACAGGTTGAGAAACTTATTGGCACCGATTGGAAACATTATCGTTCCCTATCTTTAGTGTTTTACAAAGTTTATACGAAATTATTCTCTAGCAGTCGCTCTTCTCGCCGGCCAGTTTTATTTATGAGATTAATCATCTTAAATTCAAAATGAAAGAAATTGTAAGTCATTAACATTGCGCGGCCTTTTTTCTTCTCGCGGGTGAATAATTATTTTTTGTGTGCGAAGTGACAAATTGTATGGTTCTGGATTTAATTGCGTAATTTCATCTCAGATGCATAGTCAGCTGCAATTTAAGTTCACTGGAGTAACTGCCTTTTAACGTCTATGAGAGCTTCTCATAACTTTGGGAGTCTGATAAGAAATTGTCAACATTTTTCGAACCAAAGGATGTATGAATTGTGAAATTTTTTAGTTATCATAACTATAAAAATAAGGTTGATTTTAGAGTCAACTATAGTGCAGTTCGCTTCGTGTAATAAGTATTTAAAGCTGAGAGAACTATACAGTGGAATTGAAAAAATCAATTAATAATAAAAACACTGAAAAAAATAGTATGGAAAATCCACCAATACTTGTAGGGTAATAAATGTTTTATTACAACAACTTGATAATTTATTTAATTTATATTTTAAAGTATGGGTGATTCAACCATACTTATTTAAATATAGTAATAAAACAAAATATTTAATACATGAATTCCCTATATATGCATGAGGAAAATGTATTCCACTGAATGCGCGTCTGATAGAAACGCTGCCTTAAATTAGGTTAGGTTAGGTAAACTGTCATGTGTCAAATGTTGGTACATTTTATTTATACTACTCTGGGAGA